>LR750112.1:619249-749564 GCA_902729485.2 Mus minutoides
AAATAAATCTTAAAAAAAAAAAAAAAAGAAAAGAAAACTAGAAACCAAGAATTGCATGTCTGACAAGTAAGAGGATGAAAAGAAATGAATGTCCATGGAGTGACACACGTGAATGGATAAAGTGAGATTCCAAAAGGAAGCACAGAGATTTTTTTTAACCAAATCCACTTTTAGAAAGAAAACCAGGGGGGCTGGTGAGATGACTCCGTGGGTTAGAGCACCCGACTGCTCTTCCGAAGGTGATGAGTTCAAATCCCAGCAATCACATGGTGGTTTACAACCACCCGTAACAAGATCTGACGCCCTCCTCTAGTGCGTCTGAAGTCAGCTACAGCGTACTTATGAAGAATAATAAGAAATGAATCCTTAGCGAGTGGGGCTGGCCAGAGCGAGTGGAGCTGGCCCGGAGGGAGCGGGGTTGAGCAGAGCGAGCGGGGTTGACCGGAACAAGGGAAAAAAAAAAGAAAGAAAGAAAACCAGATAGTTTCAAGAGCCTTTGTAATACAAATGTATTTCTAACACCTGAATTATAAGTGCTTATGGTAAAGCAAACATCTCAGTTCACAAAGAGATTTATACCATGATTTCAACCTGCTCTGAAATGGCAAGAAATCTACTTTCTGGATTGCTTTAAGGTAAAAATACAAGGCAGTCTTAAGTCATTATATCTATTTGTCAAATGATACAATAACACCAATGAAGCACTTTGGTTGACAGGTTTATACAACTTTCCTTGATGCTTTTACACAGCTAGAGTATATCATAACCTCTTTAAGCCCACACCCTATTCTTTGCTGCCTCGTGGGTCTACACGTTCTCTGGTGACAATGGAGATTATTAAAGCCCCCGCTCAAATGCATGGGTCACTATAAAATTATTTCAGTTATCCCAATTCAATTATCTAGATCTGTGGGATTAATAATAGAATGTTTGTATTCTCTGTAAATGACAAGTCCCATTACCAAAGTCTGGGTGTCACAAGTCAGCCTCTGGTCATGTACAGTAAATATCGGAGCTGTTCGGTACTCTGGATTTCTATGTGAGAACATGTACAGTCAATGAGCTCTAACAACTGCAATAGCTATTAAAAGTCTTAAGAAAAATGACCTTCCTGTATGAGGACAACAAAATAACTATTGAAAAAATTCAACCCCACCTCATAAAAACTGAAGAGATGATAAAAAGCAGAAATTTCTCATTTATCTGACTTTTATTTAACTAAAAGAACTATGAATCAAACCATCGCTGAAGTTTGTTGTCTTTGAGTACACGAAGTATCATGGGAAATGCCATCCAAGGCATTATTGTTGAGCTGCGTCAGGTTCCCACTGTGTAAGGTCTATATCCATTCAGGAAAGAGTTAGGGATTTTTAGTGAAATGTAGCTATGTTTTTAAAAGCACACAAAACAGGACGATACACAAGCAAACAAAACTCCAAATGTTCAAAATTGAAAGAGACATATTTCTATACATGGCATAAACATCTGAGACCTCCTCATTCTAGAAAACACCTTTGTGGTTAATGAATGTGATGTTGCCATGTGTTCTTCACTCTCTGTGGGATTCTTAACTTCTGTAGGGACGTGGGCTCCATAGCTTTCAGTAAAGACGAACACAAAGTAACCCCCGAGAAAGGAAACAGTGCACAGGGAGCAGGCTCAGAAGATACACCCTTTTCAACTTTGATAAGTCCTTGGCAGATCTGGAGAGGCAGACGTGAAGGAAGACACACTAGCAATTTAGTAAGATTGAGTGACAGATTTAATAAATGATTTGTGTGCGGAACAACGGCAAGAATCTAGGGAAATCTTGTCAGGATACTGCAGCAATCTCCTTGCAGACATTCTTAATCACCTGCACCATTCTGCTCAAGGCTGAAATTTAACGAGATGCAGAATGGTCTCCTAATCCTTCAAGTCAGCTCAAGTTATTGCAGGAATAATGGTATCATGTGTTACATGTAAGTACCAAGGAGCTCTGATTGTCTCAAGAAGGGTTTTACAGAGAAAGCAAGTAGGGAATTAGAGCCCGCATCTGCTTGTCTCTAAAATGCATGCTAAAACCCACAGCCCTCCATTTTCTTGAGTCAACATGATTTCTGTATCTAAATAAGGTCTGGCTGGCTTTCTAAAAAAAGGTGGGAACACTGCCACCAGGAGTACACCTGTATAAGCCAGTGCTGATGCTGGAATGAACATCAGCAAAGGTCATGTAAAAGTGGTGGCTTGAATAGAAAATGCCCCCCATAGACTCATTGTGTGAATGCTTGGCCCATAGGGAGTAGCATTATTAAGAGGTGTAGCCTTGCTGGAGGAAGTGTGTCACTGCGGAGGTAGACTTTGAGGTCTCCTATGCTCAAGCTATACCCAGTGAGACACAGTCTTCTTCTGTTGCTTGCAGATCAAGATGCAGGGCTCCCAGCTTCTTTTCCAGCACCGTGTCTGCCTGCACGGTGCCATACTTCTGGCCATATTGATAATGGATTGAACTTCTGAAACTATAAGCCAGACTCAATGAAATGTTTTGCTTTGTAAGAGTTCCTGTGGTCAGGGTGTCTTTTCACAGCAGTAGAAACTCTAAGACATGTGATAAAGTGCTAATCACCCATGCAGAAGTGCTGGAGCTTTTAAGAGTTTGGACCTATTAAAAGGACTCTAGGTCACTATCTGCCCTTGAAGGGAATCGTGGAGCTTCCATGACTTCGTCTTCCTCTGTAGCTTTCCAGCTCATGAGATGGATAATTTCTGGTATCTTCTGCCATAAAGAGTTACTCCTGCCAGAAGTAGAAACACATCTTGCATCGGAAACTTAAGAAGTACGAGTCAAAGTAAACTATCCCTGTGTGTAAGTTAATTGCCTCTGGTAGTTCCCTCAGGGGCAGAAAGCTAAGGCAGGAGGCAACATGTTTTTGACAACTCATGATCAACTTGAAGTTGCAGATGTGACAGTCTTTGTACTGAGGTGATGATAGCAGCAACCATTTCCACACATTCTGTCAGCTGATGATGAGATATCTGCATGCACATTTTTTCCTTTCACTCTGACCAACAGAAGTTCAAGCTATAAAATAATGTATTCAGGGTCACAAAGAACCAAGTGTGCAAGAGCCCATGTGTAATACCAGCACGTGGGATGCCAAGGCAGGCAGATCTCTATAGGTTCCAGAACAGTCTGATCTACACAGTGAGTAACAGGCCAGCAAGGCTCTACAGTGAGATCTTGTCTCAAAAACCAAACGAAGTCAGGAGATTATTCTACAGAGTCAGCGAGACCCATTCACAACAACTCAAAAATCATATGCAAGTGAAGCAACTCTAACCCTGCATTTAGGTTAAATCAGATATTAAGTTCAAATTGTGTTTGATCAGGTTGCTTGATACACATTTGATTAAGTCATTTGATAGTATATTTCTAATGCATACAATTGATGCTTGGTAATTCAAAGACTTGGCAGTGGACAAACCCTTTTGATTTAAAGAGATGATGCTCTGATTTCAGCAAAGGTAAGGGGAACACATTGGACTCCAAGAGACCCTAGCTAGAGTCTTTATGGTAAACTTTGTTTTTATGTGTATTTGTATGTGCCTATATGTAAATGTATAGCCATATTCCTCAATGAAAAGATGGAAGTATATTTTTTAAATGGTGATAAAGCCCTAAATGACAACAGATGGCATGATGGTTTAACGAGGTAAATTGCAATTCCATACATACTAAGAAGCCCAGGCAGAATAACAGCAATGAAACAGGCTAGTATGAACTTTGCCTCAAGCTGAGGAGCTGTGGATACCAGCTAGAGGCCAGAGGAGGACAAGGGATGGGCTTAGCTTGCTTAAATGGTTTGCAGAAAAGCATATATAGCTGATAAACCTCCCTGTCTATCTCTGTTTCTCTGTGTTTGTATCTATTTGTCTATTCCAGACCCCCCTTCCTGTGTGTGTGTGTGTGTGTGTGTGTGTTTGTGTGTGTGTGTGTGTGTGTGTCCCTATGTCTCAGCAAATATCTATTTCTCTGGACAAAGAGCTAAGCCCAGAAAACCAGGCACCAATTCGTTAGCATGAACTTTCTAGATAAACAACTGCATATGACTACTGTGTAGCATTTTGCACATTTTTCCTCAACTAGAAGCGATGGAGTCCAAGTCCCCTCACTTTCCTCTAGGCATGTTTCCTAGACAGAGGGAGCTGCCCATCTATGTAAATCACGGCAAGAATGAATGTGAGCCGACAGGGAAAATGGATGGAGTAAAGATGGTCTGAAAGGCAGAGCTAATAGAGCTGGAACTGGATGCTTAAAACGAAGCTCATGCTATCCATTACTGGGAAGATTAGGAAAAGTATTGCACCCAGAAATTAAATTACAAGCAGTTAGAACTAATTAGAAATTAAAATTTCAATACTTATGCATGATTAAAGTGCACACACAATAGTGAAGTAGTAAGAAACTTCCCTTAGCCTGCTGGAAGTCACTTACTGGGAATACCTAGCAGAGGTTATACTTACAGGTGGAAGAGTAGGTGTACAGTGCTTTACTGCAGGACAAAGACATGGGTGCTGCTCTTATTCAAATTGGCCTCAAAGACGGAGAAAAAAAAATGTGCGATTGAAAAAAGAATACAAACATGCACCGATTCATGGTGTTTGTTTCCCTAGAGCCCAGATAGTGACTGGCACACTATTGGAAGGACTTGAACATACAGAACAGAGGCTGATGTTGCTTCATGCAGGTGCCTTTTAGCAAATTCCATTTATAATAGCAACAAGCACCATGGAGTAAGGAGAAGCATGCTCAGTGAGAAAATAGAACACCCACAGACAGGAAGTCTGCAATGTCATGGAAGGACATTACATAATACTCCAACAAATGCTGAGATTCACGAACAAAAAAGACCTTGCTCGTTCCTACCCAAGGCCATGAAACAAATGCAATCCCAATCAATACCCCCATCACAGAAGTTGAACAACAATATAAAATTGGCCTGGACTACGAAGTATGTACAGTTAATTGAAGCAACCTCGAAAAACTGCAAATGAGCTAAACTTGCCCTAGCAGAGAGCAAAGCTTCTTAGAAAGGTGAGCAGATAACGTGTTGTTGAGGAAGGAGTAGACACGCAGATGGAAGCACCAAAGGCGGCCCGGGAGGAGATGGAGTTACAAGGAGAATCTTGACAGAGAAGGAGAAGAGGAAAGGCGCTCAGCAGATGATTCCCTAAGGACTGTTGAACTGCCCACAAAACCCACCTCCATCAGGAAGAAAAATGCCACTCTAGGACAGATGCAAGTGCAAATCAAAATTAAACTTACACAGTCAATGAGGAAAGTATTCTCAGGAGACTAAAAGCAAAACAAGTAAGCAACGTCAGCAGACGCTCAGATCACAGTATCTGCTGTGCCAACAATGCCTTCATTCAAAAGCGAAAAGCTAAGAGACGTCCTGGAAGAAAATGTTTGTAGACTCTCAAAGAAAATGTTCATACTTAGGATACATGGTGAAAAGTTAACTCATGTATTATTATTATTAAATATTAATATTTAATATTAGCAAGGACTTGAGGGAACAGGGATAGCTATAAACTGATGAGTGTAAACCTATATGATTATTTATTTATTTATTTTTGATATGCATTGATGTTTTGCTCACATATATGTCTATTTGAGTGTGTCTGATCCCCTGGACTTACGGACAGTTATGACCTGCCATGTAGGTGCTAGGAATTGAACCCAGGTCATCTGGAAGAGCAGCCAGTGCTCTTAACTACAGAGCCAACTCTCTCACCCTAATATAATGATTTTCAAAAGGAGTTTTCCACTAGCCAGTAAAATGTCAAGCATCTACACATGTTCTATTTCTGACCTATATCCCTGGTAGATTTTTCACATGTAGAAAAGATATGCATAGCATTATTTATAATGGTGAAAAATCAGAAGCATCTGAAAGAGCTTTCTCAGTGTAGACTGCTTTCCTCAGGACTGCTAACCGAGATCCACCCTGAGGGTTGCCCAATTGAAATGCCTCCATATCAAAACAAGAACTCTATAGGTGTAGAGTTAAATGCAAAACAGGATTAGGGATGGTGACATGAGACTGCTTTGAAGTAAAGGCAGTTGTAGCCCAGTCTGATGACTGCTGTGAATTTGATCTTCTAGATCCACATCTTGGAAGGAGAGATCTGGCTCTCACATACAAAGTCAGTATTGGGGCTGGGAAGATGAAGCTGCAGGTAATAGTGCTTGCTGGTCAAGCATGAAGACCCAAGTTCAATGCCCAAAATCCACCTAAAAACAAAACCGTGGCCACAAGCATCTACATCTTCAGAATGAGATGGCTGTGAAAACCAGAGGAGCCCAGAGGCTTCTGACTGCCAGCCTAGGACCAAGTCCAGTCAGGACCCTTCAAGAGAATTAACATGGAGACTGAAAGAGCGGGACGCCTGACTTCCTCTCTGGCTTCTGTTTGTGCATATGGGCATACACATCTACATGCATACACATGCACACATGTACCATACACACATCAATATCAGTATGGAACATTTACAATTATGTCATTTAATTAACGGCATAGAATGTTTAAACTAAATACTTTTACATTTGTCGTATTTGTGTAGTTTGCATACTAAATGCTCTCCCAAAAGGTTCTTGTGTTGATAGTTTGTGGCTGCCTCAGGGTTCTACTCGAGGTGGCAGAAGGCGAGGCCTCTTGGGAGGAAGTCACATCCTTCCTTGAAGTTTTTTTCAAGGAAATATTGGAACACAAGCTCTTTCCTCTTTTCCTTCCCCACCTACTTCCTGGTCACCCAAAGGTAAGCAACTTTGTGCATCATGTGGTCTCTGCCTTGATGTGCTATGCCCCAATGCAACAGAGCCAACCAACCACTATTGAAGCCACTGAAACTGTGAACCAAAACATTTCCTCCTTTAACTTGACTTAAGTAAGGTAATTTGTCACAGCAATGGGAAGCTGTGATAAACAGAGCTTTCACACTATTTTATATTTAAGCATAATGTTTAAATATATACAGGATTTTCACCCCACTAGTGGACCTATAAGATAGAGAAAAGAACATAGAGGAGAATAATAGACAGCAGGCAAATTATAACTTCACTGTATAATGTTCTATATTTAAAACATAGGATATATTCTTCTGCCACTTATAAAATTAAGATGAATTTACTCATGTTGCATACTCTTTCCAGTTTGTGTCATATAAGTTCATTCTTGAAATGGACATGCAGTATTTACTGGCCAATTACCACATGCTAGGCACTGTATCAGGTTTTCACAGTTTATTAACCTGACAGTGATCCTGGGCATTAAGTATTAGTGTAGTGGGGCTGGTGAGATGGCTCAGCGGGTAAGAGCACCGTAATAAGATCTGACTCCCTCTTCTGGAGTGTCTGAAGACAGCTACAGTGTACTTACATATAATAAATAAATCTTTAAAAAAAAAGTGTAGTATTTAAAAGATGTTAGAACCACAAGGATAGCATCATGCCAGCATGAAGCCTTCCTTAAAGCTGTCTTTCCATGTGCTATAAAACAATGTGGGAACACCTAGCTTTATTTTCTTCTTGCCTTTCAGCCTAGGAAAATAAGCCTGCTTGCTCCGTTGAGAGGGGCCTGGAGGAACATGGGCACACACAGCAGCTTAAGCAGCACAGCTTCTGTTGGCACCTCCGTAAACTGGATGTTGTGCACTATAAAGCCCAGAGATTGATGAAATGTACCTTGCCTGTGCACGGTAGTTTCTGGAATGCATCCTTGTGGGGCCATGTGTGGAAACATGCCTGCCTCATAGATAACTACAGCTAGGCTGGGAAGGGTTAGCTGCACTTGAAGAAAGTCATCTACCCAAGTAGTGTCATCTCTGATTCTGAAAACCCTTTGGCGAGATGCTGCAGGTGCATAGCCGCCACATCTATCTGGGATAGTGCAGGAAGATGCTCAGTAGCACAGGTTGTACTCAAGGCTCACTGCAACTGAATGAGTTTCTAGAGCAGAGGTGGGGCAGGCACTGAAGGTGGTCTCATTGTATCCTGTGTGCGTCCTTGCTGTGCTGACTTCTTGGAGTTCTCTGATACATGATCCCAGCTTGATGGGCTCTTTGTGATGCATATGGCTAACTGATCCTTCCACAAGTCAGTCCCATAAATACTGGCAGACAATACAGCAACTGTGCACACAACATTCTGTGCATTAGCCTTTGTTTTGATGGATGTTCTGGTTATTTATCACGATGGCACATTTGTTATGTCAGCTGTCCATGCTTTGAAAGTAAGCACTTGGACTATCTTTCAAACACTTGTATATCCTCCCAGTATCTTATGACAATCCTTCTGAGTGGAAAAACTTTGACACATGTACTATTATTTTTATATTTTTAAATTCTTTTTAAAAACCCTTATTTCATAATTCTTTCATGACCATGCAAAGTAAAAGTTATACACCACATGACTAAATCAAGTTTTAATAATGATAAAAATTATGGTGAGAATAGAGTTGGCAATCATGTCTTCTTTGATGCCCAGATAACAACAAAGCTTTTCCCGTTTAAGTTCCATTATGCAGAAGGCACTTACCTGTGCTGTTGGCAATCTTAGATTCATCAGACAAAGCATGGCTGAACAGTGCTCCAACATTGTCAACTGATGTAGGAATGACAGAAAGCAGGAGCTTAGGAGGTAGTCACCCCAACCATCAACGAGCCCTGACTCAAAGTCAGAAGAATACTTTGTTGAGGTGCACTATGCCAAGGTGTGTCTCCGTACATTCAGTTGGTAATTCCGTACTGGCAGAGAGCCATGGCCCATCTCTGGACTCATTTTGTAACTATTTGTTCCTTCCTCATCTACCTAAGGCAATCTAGAATTACATCTGATTGACTTTAATAAAGATCTGAGGGCCAGTCAGTATCTGGGCAGAAAGGAGAAGGTGGAACTCGGGGGTTGGGGCGGGGGGGGGAGGAAGGAACTCAGAGAGGAAATCAGAGGCGGGACGTTTGCCAGCAGACATAGGGGTGAATGGATGTAAACAGGAGCAGAAAGGTAAAGAACTATGGGCTGGAGAAGCCAGGTTAAGTTAATGAGCTAGCGAGTCTGTCCAGCTAAAATGCCTAAGCTTGAAAATATTAATAAGTCTCTCTGTCAGTATTTAAACCGTGGGCAGTCTGAAATAATACCACTAACACTTCATTCTAGAAACCACCTTTAGGAAGGCGATTTCAGCTTTGCTGATTTTTCCCTTCTCGTGTGAGCTGCAGACACTCAGAAGGTTGCCTTAAAAAGGGTTAAATCAATAAAGTAAACCCGGCAGCTGGTGAAGAACAAAGCGATCACTTTAGTTTAAAAATAACTTCATCAAAATGAGGACGGCTTATCTTATTTGGGGTGAGCGCTCTAAGAAGCAGGCACAGGCTGTGTCTTCAAGTCATACATAATGACAAAATTTGGTTACATCATTGATTTCACATGTTCTTTGCAATATATGGAAAATAAGCTCCACTCACTGAAGTCTTTTTATGAATCTAACATCATTAGGAAGTGTGTATATTCTACTCCTCCTGTGAGGCCTGATCTCACAGCTATTTCAAGGATTTCACTCTCACAGTAATATTAGGCCCCTTCTCAGAGTGCTTCAGGTTGGCAGGCCACTGACTGAATGTGGGAGCCACACAGGAATAGCTATCAGGCTGGGAAAGTGACAGAATTCTCCCAACTGTAACAGCAAAGACCCAGTTGACTGTCCTAGAGTTAGCTTCAGAGACTTGCCCCTCCTCTCCTAATTCATTTCTTTAATAGTGGGTCTTAGTGGCGGCTGTCCTGATCTAGGGTTGCCTGCTTGCTCTAGCCAGATGTAAAATATGGCAAGCATGCTGCAATGAGAGATTCCCTGGGCAACAGGCAGGCATTGGTAATCTTCACAACTCTCAGTAGCTCTTACCCTGAGCCTACAGGGATACAGACAACCATAAGTAGACTACCTTAATTATTTGGTTATAATTCTAGTAGTCTGGGACACAGAGTAATATCTAAATTTATATACTCTCTTTCTATCTCTGATTTCATTTAATCCAAATGGCCTATCCAATAGAGAATGTTATTTGATGTATGAGAAGCCTGAAGCCCAAAAGAGTTGTCTGAGTTAACCGAAAGTCACATGGATTAGCATTGCTGACTTTAAAACCTGTAATATTTTCATTGTGACCTCTTGGATCTGTTGGTCCAACATTGAAATGACTTTTCAAATCTGCCTTTTAAATATATATATTTTTCTTGAACAGATTAATGTTTACTAACATTACAACAAAGGGTATTTTCCTATTCTGGCACCTAAAATATTGTATAAAATTGGAATCAGTGTGTATAAGAATTTCTATTTTCTAAATAGATCCAAAATCAAATGGGGGATGTTTTCAACCATTCCTGGTAGTATGGGTCAGGGTTGGCTATTTCTAGGTTCTTTACCTCTTATTCAAGTAAATGAAATAGAGGCTCATGGTGATTGCAAAGTATCATGGGAACTATTCAATGCAAATTTAAAGAACAGGTCAGAATGCACTTCAACATAGCAGCAGCTATAGAGCAAAAATACTCAAAGAGCCCAATTATTGTCTGGGGCTTCATTCTAGAAGGTTCAAGAGCAGGAAGAGTTTGATTCTGAAGAGCTCAGTGTGAGTGTCTCTTTGTTGATTAATAGGTCAGGTCATGTTACTATTTTTCTGCTGTGAATGCCCCTTACCATCTGGCTTTAATCATATGCATAGCCAATAATGAATGGAAATCAGGTACTAAGTAGGGATGGAGTTCATCTGAGGACACAGTTTGCTTTACTTCTCATGCAAACTAACCAGTCCAGATCAGACATCTCAGTGTCAGACCAGTGTGTGTGTGTGTGTGTGTGTGTGTGTGTGTGTGTGTAAAATTTTGCTTGTACATCTCTTTGTATCATGTTATTATGTTAAGATGTAGGAAAATAACAAGCCTTAGGACTACAAACCAATGAAAAGAGAGGTCCAACTTCTCAGGCAGCTCCCATCCCAGTGTCCAGGAACACTGCTCGTGGTGGTGGGAAAAGAAGGAACCATAATGTTAGAACACTGAAGTCTAGTCCTGGAAGGATGCTGTAATAAGTAATTTGTTGATTAAAAAGGTATGATTTAATTAACTTCCATTTGAACAGGTATTCAGAATTATAAGTCAGTGACAGAGATCCCAGGGAATAAATGTATCCCTTTCAACCCACAGTAACTACATACAAAAGACAAAAGTCATTCACCATACAAATATTTGGCGCTCTTAAAGAAAACGCATCTGGAAAGCAGGGGATGCAATGAACATTAACAGAAATAATGCAAGAGAAATCTTCTAAGAAAGAGTCATAAATGTATCTGTTGAAATGCTGTGTGTTCTGAAGAAAGTAGGCCCAGATCTGTCAAGGCAAAGGGTTTAGATTAATTTCATTGACCCGAAATGTTGGCATTGTTTTTCGGACACCAGTTGTCCTTTTTTTTCAAGTAATAACTTCCGATTTCTTTGACATACAAAGGGACCAATTTAAATGAAGGTCCTCTGTTACCTTTGGAAAGATTGGCTCACGTGTAGTTCCCGAAATAGAAACCCGTTGAATGGGAAGTTCATCTTTCGCCAGAGGAAAAAATAGCTTTTAATGCAAGTGCTCAGAGGGTATCATTCCCATGAGCATTTCTTAAATCTACTCGAAGGAACCTTCATCCAACCACAAAATCACTGGGCAAGCACAGCTTTCAGGCTGACAGCGAGGACTGAGAGCACTTGGCTACCATCTGCATCTAAAGTAAATGTGAGCATCAGATGTAAGGTGGGATGTAAATACTTGCTCATCTCTGGGATAAAGTGGAAGAGAGCAGGAGAAGCAGAGAGGCAAGGACAAGTTGGTACCAGCATAGTGGTGTATTCCTGTGACAACTTGACCATGTTTTGGGGAGGACTGTGGAAGGACTTTGGAACTTTGGGCTAGAAGATCCAGTTGGTGTTAAGAGCTCTTTGAGATGTTGTGTAGGAGCTTGGAAGATAATATTGAGAACAATGCAGAAAATGGAGGCTTGGCTTGTCAAATTTCAGAGGGAAAATTAAGGACTCTTTTCAGGGCCATTGCTAGTTTGGATTGTGAAGATTCTGTGGTTCTAGTTAACTGGGGCTGAAGTATCAGCTGTGAGTAACAAGATACCAGAACTACTAAAGCAAAAACTTTGCATTACTGGGACTATTGATGCTGGTTAGCTGGAGCTGAGAAATTAGTGGTGATTAAAAAGAGACTAGCATCATTGAGGTGACATCTTCTGGGAAGTGTTTTCTGAGAGCACAGAGGCTGTGTTCCAGAGATAGCCAAGGTTGTACCTTGTGCTGTGGCTGGACTTAGTAATGTGTCCTCAGCTTTTTGTGTCACAGTCTGGATGACCACCGTCACCCACAAACATCTCATTTGTATTTTTAGTAGAATAGTCTTTATATGTACACAGCTAAAATCTCCTCATTACTGGATACATACTGTATTTCTAGCCAGAAATCAATTTATATAAATTGGGGTGTTTCCTTCTCAGGACTTCACCCTTAGAGTGTCTGAAGCTCTCGTGGAGGCCTTCATAGCTAACGGTAACTTCTAGGATCCTGCTGAGATGTGGTATTTCTCTACTGGGCAGTCATTGTTCCTTTTGTTTTTCCTTGCTACTGATAAATAGTATGTGGTGGTTTGAATAGGAATGTCCCCCAAAGACTCATGGGTTAGAGTCTTGACCAGAAGGAGTGGTACTACTAGGAGGTGTGTCCTAGTTGGAGTGGGTGTGGCCTAGTTAGATTGGGTGTGGCCTAGTTGGAGTAGATGTGGCTTTTTGTAGAAAGTATGTCACTGGGGGTGGGCTTTGAGGTCTCAGAGGCTCAAGTCACTTTCACATCTGCTACCTGAAGATGCGGGACTCTTAGCTCATTCTTTAGCACCATGTCTGCAATTCATGCTGCCATGCTTCTTGCCATGATGATAATGGGCTGAACCTCTGAACCTGTAAGCTAGCCTTAATTGAATGCTTTCCTTTATAAGAGTTGCCTTGGTCATAGTGTCTCTTTAAGGCAATGAAATCATAACTATGGCATAGTGTATGGAAGAAATATATTAGAGGTATTAAAAGAAGGTTTTCCTGTTAATTTTTGTTTTTGCATTCTGAGGCTCAGACCTAAGGCCTCACACATTTGACAAGTACCCCAAGCTGAGACCCACCAAGATTTAAAGTCATCCAAGTGACAAGTTCTGTGTCAAAACATGTCTCTTAAGGTTGTCAAGAAAAATTGTGAATGTCTGTATGCAACAGTACAAATGTAAATGTTAAGGAAAAGAACACAGTTAATCAAAATAGAATAGAAGGGATCGGCAAGAAGACAGAGGAACGGTGAAAATAAAGGAACCCATGAGTAACATAAAAATCATAAACAGAACCATTATATATACAACTTTCTATACATTAATATTGCATTTAAAAATAAAACAAAAGCTAAACCAATAAGCTACACAGCTTAAGACTCATAAAATTGTATTAAGAAAATACCTAAGGTAGTATTAACTGTCTTATCTGCATGTAAAAAAGAAGCCTCCTTCCCCTATTAAAAGAAATGTATTTCATAGTGAACCCGAGCAGCATTTAAGGTTGTGTTCTATGTAAGAATGAAATGTCAAATGGACTGACTAAGAAAGATGAAAAGATTCAATGTGGACAAATGTACACCGGGAAAATGCAGGCCCAAATCTCAAACCAAGGATTAGAACTGCAGCGGATTTAACTTTAAGCAAGATGATATGAGTGACTGACTCGGGAGGAAGGAAGATGTGAGAGTGGGAGGAGGGAGAGACATGGGGTCATAATCCTAGCATTGGACAATATAAAATCAGGTCAAAGAGCACCCAGTAAGTCAGCGCAAAAATGTACCCTTGGCAGTCAGGGCGGAAGCAAGCAGTGTTCGAAGTTTGTAAGCTCCAAGAGGATACAAATGAAAGGTCCCATGGTTAGGAAACCTCCCTGCTCTCAGTCTGTGACAGATCAGGCAAACAAAACCAAGTATAGAAAAGAGCTACTAATGAAAGTACAATAATGTGTTAATATTGATATTTAATCATCAGGTCGTAACACTAATAGGTGGGCCTTTTGGATATATTCAAAATCAATAATCTCAAATAGCCTTGGTAGAGAATCACAAATTAAGGCATATTAGATAAATGCAAAAATGTAGAAAGAGAATTTTTTTTTTCTAACAGAGCATAGTAAAAACAAAATTCATAGAAAAATCAGTTCAAAGGCCTTTCCAGCTTAGAAATCAAAATTAGCAGAGTGTAAAAGACAATACTAAAACATGACATGGATAAACACACCTCGGGGATTTATTTGTTTGTTCACTACTTCATGTGACCAGGTCTTGCTCCTCAGCTTGGTTTGGCCTCAGACTTCTGCTCCTGCCCCATTCTCCCAAGTGCTAGCTGACAGCAGGCAGCAGGATCCCTGGCATGGGAGTGTTCTAAATGAGAGGTCATTTATCTTAACAAAAATGAGCAAATAAATAACAAAGACACTTATCCATGGATAAGAGCAAGAAAAGAAAATCAAATTATGATAAGGTAGAAGAAAAAAAAAACTATACAAATAAAAATGCATGAGCTACAAAACAGACGTCACAGCACAGACAGAAAAGAAGCTAAGACTCGTCCGCTGGACGGCCAATCACTGGGCAAGCAAGGGGAAAGAAGACCTCCTTACAAAATCACATCTCTATGTTTTCCTGCATGCTTCGTTACTAGTTCTAATATATGGCGCATTTCTAGACTGTTTGTTAGGTCAATACTTTCCAGTGTATTCGCCTCATTTGAAGGAAATGGTCTCATAATCCTTATATTAAAGAGTTTCATCACAGAATGTCAAGTGCAATTGCTTACATTGTGCTCCTGTTCTGGTTTTCAACACAACGTGTGGGTTCCGCACGGCATAACCTCTTGAACTGTAGCAAAACCAGCTCTTCTCCCATCTTCAGCAGGAGAGGATGGACAGATAGACACAGTAGGAATGTCCCTAATTCAAAACTCTAAAATCTAAAAAACGCTCCAGCATCTGAAACTTTATGAGGACTAATCTGATGCTAACAGGAAATGCTTTCTGGTGGCTCATTGTATTCATTCACACTATAAGCACACGCATTACCTTCATTCACAATATAGCACACGCATTACTTTCAGGTTATGTGTACTAAGCATATAAAATGGCAGACAAGTCATGGCTCCTCTATAGCATGTATTTAAGAAGCAGGAAATAGACTGTTCCTTTGGTGGGCAGTGATGGGATCAGATAGACAAATTTCTTGTCATACTCTCCAGAGTCGAGGTTGTCTGAAGACTTGGCTGTAAGGAAGGGAGGAGTCGCAGGCAGCAGCAGCTACTGTGAAGATGACTAACTCAGACCAAAGCTTTCAGGTGCTGTTATTTTCAACTTGGTGGCTGATTTCTCAGCAGGGAACTATTCTGTTTTGGCATTTGCAAGGAAATTAAATATAAATGAGAAGGAGATTGATCTGAAGTGTGCTTCTTAGAATACTGTTTTGCTTTACAATAGGTAGGAAACACAAGCAGAACAATTACCTTTCCTCAGTTGTGTATTTAGGGTCAGCCCACCTAAACATCCCATTTCTCATTTCTCGCTTTTGGACCCTTTCAAATACAGAATGCACATTTTCATTCGCCCCTCCCCAATAAGAATGTTATAGAAAAAGAGCTTGCAAGCCCAGCTGCTTGTTTGTATAACAGTAGCTTCTGTGGGTAAGGTGAATTACACAGATGAGCTTCATCATGGGAGCTGTGGAGAAATATGTATTCAGTACCCACCACCGGGGCTCCCCGGCTAGCCTCCATGGCCTGTACCATACCCAAAGGTATAATCAATCGTTTCCCTGAGAAGAAAAGTTTCTGTTTTCTCTGCAAACTCCACCAGGCAGGAGATACAAACCCCTCCCCCCTCCTCTTCCCACTCTCCTTCAGAGGAGGCAGGCAGGAGCCCTGCTTTACTTGACCGAGCTAAAAATAACTCATTTGTAGGTTGTGTTCCTGTTACCTCCTTCAAGTCGCAGGGAAAATAAAATCACCCTTGCTGCTGGTGAGGGTGAGATGACAATGGGGGGCCAGCAGGTGTGGAGTGGCAGCTTTGCGCTCCCCAAAGGGCACTGTTTTTTCTGATGGAATAGCTGGAGTGGCAAGAGCAGAGTCGTTGACAAAGAAAGAAAGAAAGAAAGAAAGAAAGAAAGAAAGAAAGAAAGAAAGAAAGAAAGAAAGGAAGAAAGGAAGAAAGAAAGAAAGAAAGAAAGAAAGAGAGAGAAAGAAAGAAGAGGAAAAAAGAGAAAAGAAGAGAAAAGAAAAAATTATCTTTGCTTCTCACTAGCTGGCGACTAAACGACACACAAACTGTGTTTCCTGCCCCATCCCCCTCCGAAGTAGGAAGCACAGGGAAAGCCATGATCTTGGTGTGAAAACCTATTCTAACTGGTAAACAGGAGAGGTTTCAGATATTTACAAAGAAGCAATTTAAAGAGGAGAATGGGTCGGACTTAACTGAGGTTGAGAAAACACAGCAGTCGCAGTTAGAGCCTCAGAGGTCAGCTGTGGTGTGGTAAGGCACTAGCTATAACCACTAGGCTACAACCACCATCACTAATGTGATGAGAGATTTTTACCAGGCTGGAGGCCACTTATCCAGGAGTTTTTTTATTCTAGCCCAGGAACTGTTGCCTTCCAGGAAAGCCTTTGTTTTCCTGGCAAACATCAGTAGTTTACACTCCATTAGCACAGAGGTACCAGGATCATAGGGCCTGGAACTTGTGGCAACTTCTAGGGGGGACTGAAGTTCCGGAATGGAACCAGCTGCTGTCGCCAGAATCTGTGCCCAGTGAAGAAGTCAGTGGGGAAGAGAGACATGTGGCCATCATCAGTTCGACAATCTTTCATTTGGATAAGTGCAGAAGCTACTTCTCAGCCTGGTTGCCATCAACAGGACAACAGCCCGTGGCTGCTGCCATTCCTCCCAAGGAGAGATGGTTTCCAAGACAGCTTGCCCTCTAATTGGGCTCAACTGTGGGATTTTGCTCTTTGGTTAAAGGGGTAGTAAATCTGAAAGGGCTTTCAGCTTCAGGTTCCAACAGATCCTTTTTGCCTGTCACCCCCCCACACACACACACACACACTCTTCCAACACACACACACACACACACACACACACACACACACGCACGCACGCACGCACGCACGCACGCACGCACGCACGCGCACACACACACACACACACACACACACTCTTCCTGATCCATGTACCTGAAAGATGTGGTTTGATAAAACCATGGGGCCATTTGGAGTTCAGACTCAAGAGTATAGCTAGCTTTCTAGAGGGTCAAAGGTTCTCAGCTGTCACCTCAGTGGGACTGCCTCACAAAGGAAAAACAACAACAACCAACCACTCCATGTTGCTCCGTGTTCTGGTAGAGTCTGTATTAAGTGAGGATGAGTCTTGACGGGATATGTGAAAGAACTACTGACTAATAATGTCCTGTGAACAAGAAACTGACAGAGCAGAAGTTTACTTTTAACTTTGAAAGTTGAGTCGTGTGCCTCCAAATATGTCCAGGATTGCCGTGAAGAGAGTTTGAATTACTCTGTTTGGGAGAAGGTGACGGCACACTTGTGGGTCTAAACCCAACGTGGAAAACTAAGAATGATAAGCTTATTTGGAGGGAGGCAGTAGAACTTGGATGAGAAATGCCCTCTGAGGAGTGCATTAACAGAGCTAATAAAATCTGCTACGCTCGCTCTTCAAGTTGAGGCTTCTGGGCTGGCTCTCTTGACCTGCCCTCTGTTCTGTCCCTTTGTCCAGGTCAGCACACAGATGACATACTTTTTTTTAAAATAGATGATCTTGCTGACAATTATGGTCCCCTGTTGGTGGCCTCGCCTAGCATAGTATGTGGAGCTGTGGTTGTCGTGAGCAATGTCACTCGTGAAACAGCAAGTCATACTGTGAAGAAATCAAGGGGAGACAGCAAAAAATGTCATTTAATTTGTAAGTAATAGGTCACACTATAAAAAACACTGTAAAAGTCTTTAGCTCTGAAAAGGTACCTATTTATAGAGATTTGTTTAGACACTTGTGGATTTACCACACTGGCAGGTGGCATGGGTTTGAAAATCCCAACTGTCAGTTAATGATTCTTATTATGGAATACATGTTGAACACAGCCACCTCTGTAGACCATGGTAGCTGACAGGAAACCAGAGTATAATTTTTTTCTTGTTAGTTTTCCCATCTGTTGTAGGTGCAATACTTAGTTGGATTATTTTCCCGAAGAATAAACCATACAGTTACTTATGATTTTAAAACTAAGTGGAGCCGGGCGTGGTGGCACACGCCTTTAATCCCAGCACTCGGGAGGCAGAGGCAGGAGGATTTCTGAGTTCGAGGCTAGCCTGGTCTACAAAGTGAGTTCCAGGACAGCCAGGGCTACATAGAGAAACCCTGTCTCGAAACCCCCCCCCCCAAAAAAAACAACAACAACAACAACAACAAAACAACTAAGTGGAAGGAGAGGACTTTGGATGTTTCTTCAATCCTGCCCTACAGTGTCCCATCTGTGTCTCCTATTGGTCTAATCAGATGTCAATCAGCCAAAGTGGGCGCCTCAGAAGGACATCTGATTTCCTTCAGAAATAGATTTGAAGGCTAGTCACCCTGAGCCTGACCCCGTGGCAGAGGACCAGTTACCTTACCTGGCTGATCCTGCATTCCCTTGACTGCATGGTGTAGTCAGTTGTAAAAATTAAGAGACATTCAGAGTGTTCCGTCTGTATACAGGCACACTAAGATCTGATGAGATGGGCAAGGAAGGAGAAATGTTTCTGACCTTTGCTTTCCGATGGTTGTTTCCTTTCTTCTCTTTGCTCTTTAATTCTAGGAATGTGGTGGAATATGGAAATAGTCTTGAGTTTTTTGTTTTTTTTTTGGTTTTTACTTTTGAAAAAAAAATATGTAGGCTCTTGAGGAATGGGTAGATGAGTCAAAATGCCTGAGAGAAGTTTGAGGAGGAGAGAGATTTCGTGCCAATCTTGTCCTCATTCTGATACTTGAAAAGATGCTTCAGCAAAGGACTAGAAGAGATGGGAGGAGAAGGATTCCTGCCCTTGGCTTGCAGACCCTGCAACCTTGTGATTTAGGTCTCTCAGTGATGCCAAAACCCAAGCAAGCGTCTAGGATGATGCTGGAGAAGGGGGGCCTGTGTTCTTCTACTCCTTGAGCAGAGACCATGGGAGATGGCAATGCTCAGGGAGAAGGGAGGGGTGTATACTTGGTTCTTTGGAGCTGTCGGGGGTCTTCACACTATAGAGAGAACAGGGAACTAAAGAGGCAGGTAGACAGGATAAGAGACTTCAGTTGTAACAGTGAAAAAAACATTGTGTTTTTCTTCCTGTATTCTAGTGGGGCGCTCTTAAGTTGGGGAGTATATGAAAAAGGCACTACAGAATTCTTCAACTGAAAGAACACGGATGCACTCACAAATAATAATGTTATTTATAGCGAGTCAGGCTAGGCCAGAGTTTGTTTTGCAGTGGACATCTGTTCGTTTTGATTCTCAGCTAAGCCAGTCAGTATTTTACAAATCCTGCAGAATCGCTTCAGTAATAGACGCATAGTCTCAGGGTGAAAACGTTTGCGTTTTAGCTCTTGGGAAAGCCATTTGTTTTCTGTTCCTGTGAATCTTCTTGGGGGACAGAGTGGAATCACAGCCCAGTTATCTGAAATAGACATAAACAAATTGAAGCCCTGGTGTTAGGATTTTGGATCCTTGAATGAAGCTTTAGCTGAAACTAGTGGTTTCCTGGGGCTTTCCAGTTATTTGAGTTAACAATATCTTCTTTTTGTCCGTTGCTATTGGACTTCCACTTGATTGCAAAAGTCTGACGTTATATACTGTTCAGTTTATTACTCCACTTGACAGTAAGTAAATGACCCAAGCACCAGAAGCCATTTCCTAAGAAAGATTAAATGAAACCTTTTAACACATTTTGTGTGCTTGGCTACATTGTATTTACCAATGCTATCACTTTATGCAGAATTTCCTAGTGTTCCAGGAGCTTGGCTTCAGGAGCTGACCCACCAGGATTCGAATTTTAATCCTGGCATTCACTAGCTGTGTAAACCTGGGGACATTTTGTTCTCTATGGAGCTTAGTCATTTCATATATAAAACTGGGAAACCATAACTACCTTTTTATAGGTTTGTTCTGGGATGACAGAGTTAATTCTTATTGAATGCTATCTACAGTGCCAGCATATGTGTGGTCAAGATGTAAAACTACATTAGTCATAACACACATATATCTGATAGGATAGAGCCTTGGACATAATAAATGGTTGGTTCAGTGATCTAAGCATTGAGTAATTCAGGTGATGAAAGGCTTAATGACGGAGTAAATATGACGCTGGATTTGAAGTCAGAAGAATTTGGTTTCTGTCACCTGTTCTCTGGTCTTCTGAAAATCTTTCAATGATCGGGAGCTGCAGAGCTCAGAGGCCAGAGACTGTTACTGGTGGATTGTCTTGGTGCCATTTGTATTAGGAGCTAATCCTGGCCCCTAAGAGGATTGAGGGTCACTGAGTGATTCCATGTGAGCCTGCTCCCCATTGTGATTGAGCAGTCAAAGGGAAAGGTGGGGCTGGAAGTTTTAGAGAGGGAGAGAGAGGAAGGAAGGAAGATGAGGATGACTTGGGGGGCAGGAGAGAAGAAGGTGGAAGAAGAGGAGGTAGAAGACATAGCAGACCCATGTGGCTTGGAGGAGCTGCAAGTAGCTAGGGATCTCATAGCTGGGGAATAGAGTAGTGTAGTGGTAGATCTGCCCAATCTAGGCATGCAGTTTATAGATACTATAACTGAGTTGTATTTTTCGTTTGTTTGTTTGTTTTGCATGGGCATATTGTGGTTGGAGATTTACTGATACAAATCTGGCTGGTATAAATAATAGTGTTTTCCTTTCATGGGGCTAAAGGGAACTAAGTCTACAGACCAGCCACAGGGGAGAATGGTAGCTCCAGGGGTTTCCAGAAAAACAGGTTTGGTCTGCTTAGTAAGCCAGGCTCAGAAACTAGGGCAAAACAGCTGCTTGCAGTGCCAGGAAAGCAGCAAGTAGAGACTAGGAGAGCGAGCGAGCAAGCATGAGAGCTGAGTGAGATGGGGCGGCTGCCGGCTCCAGAGCCTAGCCAAAGTTAGCATGGACTATTAAAATTACACGCAACAGTTAGTGCCACCTTTATGTTTAGTTTCAGTTTCTTCTTGTTGTTATTTTCATTTTGTTTTGTTTTGTTCTTATGAGACAGGGTTTCTCTTTGTAGCCCTGGCTGTCCTGGCACTCTGCAGACTTGGTTGGCCTCAAACTCAGAGATCTGCCTGCCTCTGCCTCCCAAGTGCTGGGATTAAATGTGTGCACCACTACCGCTGACTATTGTTATAACAGTAAAATGTAACTGTCATTCTTGTAAAGTTTACATCTCTTGCAGTGAATCCCAGGTTCTGCCATGGCTGTGAAATGCGATGGTGTCAGAAGCATTGTTAAAGTGGTGACACTTGGCAGAAAGTGAACAAATAGACATTTTATCATAACCAGTTTCAGAGCCTGCTGAGTTGGCTGTGGGTTAAGGGCCCTGACTCTGTGATTTTAGACTATTCCTCATGTGATAGGAACTCTTATTAAGAACCACTGGAAGAAGTCACTGTTAGTTGTGAATTCAGCAACTACTTCTTTTCTTATTAGTGTATATGTATGTGTGTGTGTGTGTGTTTTGCATGTATGCCTGTAAGCCTATGCATGCAATATCCACAGAGGCCAGAAGACTGGATTGGCTTGGATGAGCTGGGACTAAAATTATAAGCAGTTGTAAGCTACCATGTAGGTGCTAGGAATTGACCCCCTGTGCTCTGGCACCTTCAATTTTGGAGCCAACTCTCCAGCTCCACTAACTATTTCTTACATGAAAATATATTAAGAGGCAGGGGTGATGGCTCAGTTAGTAAAAAGTATTTTTTAATACAAGCATGAAGACCTCAGTTTGGATACTAGTATCCTTTAAAAGCCTGGCATGGTGGCAGACATCTGTAAGCCTCTGTGGTGGGAGGAGACAGGGTCCAGCTCCCTGACCTGTCAGTCTAGCTGAATGATGAGAGACCTGTCTTAAAAAATAAAATGGGAGACATTGAGGAATAAACTTGACACCAATCTCTGGCCTATGCACACATATGTATGTACACAAATTCACATATAAATTTACATACACACACAATGAAAATTCATACACCACATAAACAAATAAAAGATCCTAAGAATTAAGATTGTTTTGCATACAAACACATGTAGAATATCATATATTATTGTTGGAGACCGACGCTGAGTCATAAGCCAGAGCTCCCTCCCTTCCTGAGGGAACATCCCACCTTTTGTAAGGACAGCTGACAGCACACCAGGATCAGATAATAGCACTGCAAACTTTCCTGATAAACCACAGTATGTTCCCTGCCCCCAGGCTGAGGCAGGGGCCGGCTTCTTCCTCCTTCTTATTGCTTTTTATACTGTAACCTCATTCGCAATAAACAGACCTCAATAGGATCGTCTACCTGGTCTCCTTCTTTCTCACCCGTTTTTCTTTCAGGCATGATCCCCCTCCGAACCCCTGAATAACTGGGTCCAGCGGGTCGGGACATATTATATATTGTAGAGAATATATATACGTATATACAACACACACACACACACACACACACACACACACACTAGAGATTGAAAAGTTTCTCTAGTTTCATGCATGTATTCGCAAGTAAAGTATGTCTTAGTCAGGGTTTCTATTCCTGCACAAACATCATGACCAAGAAGCAAGTTGGGGAGGAAAGGGTTTATTCAGCTTACACTTCCATACAGCTGTTCATCACCAAAGAAGTCAGGACTGGAACTCAAACAGGTCAGGAAGAAGGAACTGATGCAGAAGCCATGGAGGGATTTTCCTTACTGGCTTGCTTCCCCTGGCTTGCTCAGCCTGCTCTCTTATAGAACCAAGTCTACCAGTCCAGAGATGGCATCACCCACAAGGCGACCTCCCCCCTTGATTACCAGTTGAGAAAATGCCTTGCAGCTAGATTCCGTGGAGGCATTTCCCCAACTGAAGCTCCTTTCTCTGTGATAACTCCAGCCTGTGTCAAGTGGACACAGAACTAGCCAGTACAACATACTATTAATGTTTCTGGATATTGGAGATTTTCTTAAGGCCATGTACTCTGTAAAAAAAATGTTGAAATTAAAAACTGGGTCTTAATTTCCGTGATACTTCTAATTATCAGATTGACAGAACCAAAATTATTCTAGGAGGTGGACTTCTGGGCATACCTGTCAGGGATTATCTGAATTGCACTAACTGGGCTGGAAATGTTTGCCCACTATGGGTGGGGTCATTCCCTTCTTGGGTTCCTGGATTATATAAGTAGAGAAGGAAACTGGGTAGACACAGGCATTGTTGTCTCCTGCTCCTTGACTGGTATGATGTGACTGGTTCATCAACTCTCTGCCATCATGACTTTTCTGTTGTGGTTGACTGTAACCCAGAACTATGAGCAGAAATAACCGTTTGTCCCTTTAGTTGCTATTGTCAGAGTAGCTTATCACAGAATTGGGAAAAGAAATAAGGACAAATTCTTTCTTTTTCCTCTTCTAGCACATCAACAGAACATTGGTATGAGTGCTCCAAGGTTTGAGATACATGCCTGAGATTTCTTTTAGCCACATTAAAAATGGTAGGTATGAGACAGCTGATAAAGGAGTTATTCCAGGTTTCATGAGGATTCAGAGGAAGGGTCAAAGACACATTCTGGAGGCAGGCAGTAGAGAGAAAGCCTAACTAGAAGCTGTTATCAAGACTTCCAGTGAAAAACAAGACTGAATGGAGTAAGTGGTCAAGGATGGATATTTTATGTCACTTTGATGGCATATTGGACATAGAAGTAATCTCTAGGTATCCAGTACTCTCACTCTGGGAGGATGCAGGCCTGGGAAACATGGCTTGTTGTATAAGTGAAGGGTGATGGTGAGACAGCCTGGATTAATTTGTTTCTACATGGTTCTGAGGGTGTGTGGGGGGATTCCTTGCTACCCCCTTCTGGGGGCACTGCAGTATTCCAGATTACCATAACTCTCTTAGATGTCAAAGTGTCACAAAGTGCAGCAAATAAAAAATGTAGTTAGCACAGGGAAACATGCTATTTTCTCAAAGAAAGAAAAGTCACTGTTCTCGTCAGCTTAGCTAGGATGGCAGAGGGCCTTGCTTGTCCTCTTGCTGAGTTCTTCTCTAAATCAGTGAATACACTGTCAGCTGGCAAAGGAAGGAGCCTCAGATTTACTGACTGCTGATTCTCTAATCTAATTTGTACGTATGAGGAGGATGAAGAGCAATCAGTTACTTGCCCCATCAGGGTGATCCTATTAGAGCTGAAGTTTTGTGGCCTAGTAGGCGGGTGTGGGAATGTTTGTTCTGCTATTTCTGCTACGAGACTTTAGAAAGGTCCACTGCTGAAGTGACTCCCACACATCTCTCTCTCTCTCTCTCTCTCTCTCTCTCTCTCTCTCTCTTTCTCTCTCTCTCTCTTACTCTCTTTGAGGCTAGGGCCTGGATGAATAATCCACCTAATGTGGCGAGCAAAACAAATTTCTGAGCCCAGCTCTTATTCATTTAAAACAGATGTTTGCTTATAAAAACATCATACTGAAAAAATAACATTGCAAAGTACTTTCCTAATATATACACAGTTTTCTAAGCTTTGTACTATTTTCTTAACAATCAATAACGAAACTCTTAACAAATTAACAAGTTATCAAGAAAACCTATTTCTGAAAGGCAACTGGTGCACTACACAACTTGTCTGGAAAAATCCATTTACATATAATTTATTTACAACTTTACGTTTGGATTTAATTGTAATCATTAAAGATGTCATTTAATTCCACATATTATTTTTGTTTCTATAATGTGCAAGCCTATTTAACTAGCAGAATGGCAAAAATGCTCTTTCGAGTAGCAAATAATTACTGCAGGAAATATTAATCAGTGCACCACATAAATGGATCTGAATAAAATCTTTTAATAGTTTTCAAGGATCATTTCGTTTTATGAAAGGATTATATGTCTGCAGGGTGTTTTTGTCTCATGCAAATAACAAAGTAGTAAATGTCATGCTTTTAATGCAGCTTTTTATTTTTCTATAACACTCTTCTTGAGACAGAATGTTGGGAATAGAAAATGAGCCTGATGGTCCCAGTGAATGCCTTGTAACCAGCTGAGCTATCTCAGGCAGATTCAAGTCTTTGGAAGTCAGTTTTGTCTTTCAAAAAAAAATGTATGTATATTTTAACGTCAGTGTAAGGATTAAGCATTCTCGTTTATATAAAAGTGTGTTACTCTCCCTTAGGTGGAAGATGTAGTTGCTCTATGAAGTTTTGCAACCCTTTAGCTTCCAGATGATAAAAGATCACTTATCTTTCTGTGTGATCATTGTTATGACCAGTGTCCTGCTTTGCAACCCCTAACTAGGTTCACACGTATTACTGACTTTGCCTTTGGTGTTTCAGTCTGTTGGTCAGAGGTCTGGAGCTTACTTCCCATTATAATAGGCCCAAAGAACCTTTTAATGCAGTAGGGACTTACCATCTCAATTTGAATCCACACTTGAAAATGGGGACTTTCACCCACGTAGGCCATGTTCTTTTCTCAAGTTCACCTGTGTGATAAGTTGAAGGTCTTTGCTATTTATATCCATTTCAAATGATTTCCAAGTACAGGGGGGAGTAAAAGAGAAAGCCTAGCAATGGGGCTGCCTTAATTGTGGATGTGAGGAAATATTTGTTATGCAAAAATTGGTAACTTGTAGCAAAAAGGCAAGTGGTCGTTGGCCCAGATGTGTGTGTCTTTCCCCTAGTGTGTCTGGCAGATCTCTCCTGTACTCACAACTCGCAGACTTGTATTGGACAACATGATCACACATGGTCTTCTAAACCATACTATAGACCTAGCTGAAAAGGGATGCCTGCAGATTTCATATAAGACGCTCTCTGTGCTACACTATCAGTGGTATGGTGCACGCCTATTAAGCACTTTGAGTGGGGTCTCTATTACAGAACTGAACAAGTCATTTCAAGTTTAGTCTTCATGAATGTAGAGTTACAAAAGGCAAGAGTTAATGGACAATACCGCTACAGTGGTTGGGTTTGGGCTCTAGGTCAGTACTAAGTATAAATAGTGGTAAATCCAGTGGTCCTGAAAGTAGGGCTATAGAGATGTGGGCTTGGAAGGGGGCCATCTGGGTATGTCAAGAGAGAGTGAAAGAAAAGGTGGAGCCAGAGATTTCTCAATACACTGAATATGATGGGAAAGATTGACTGCCACCTTCAGAAAGCTTCATCTACTGCTTCCCTTTCCAACATAACTATCAACGATGTAGTAATTCTGAATTTCAAGAGGAGACATTTTTGTTTTCATGATAGAAAATAAGTGAAAGTTCCTCATAGTTCCTTTGGAAACATGGCTGGTCATGTCTTGT
Organism: Mus minutoides; assembly: GCA_902729485.2. Taxonomy (NCBI): domain Eukaryota; kingdom Metazoa; phylum Chordata; class Mammalia; order Rodentia; family Muridae; genus Mus; species Mus minutoides. The sequence continues at coordinate 645,917 of LR750112.1, forward strand.
TACTTGAGGGTTAGTAGATCCTTCCAAACAGACATCTTATCCATAGGCACCTGTCACGTGCCCACATGTCTGTGACCAGCAGAGACGGTGGGAAAAAAAACAACACAGGAATGCCAAGGAGGATTCAGAGCAGCTTGCCTTCGCAGCTTCCGCTTTATTCTGCTTCTCTCTCTCTCTCTCTCTCTCTCTCTCTCTCTCTCTCTCTCTCTCTCTCTCTCTCAGGTTTCACACAGCTGCAGCCGTTCACTCACTCACTCTGGTCTCTCCTACACTGGCTGTCCTATGCTGGCTGGTCTCTCCTAACGCTGCTGCTCTGCTCATCTGGGACTGCCCTCAATTTATACTTCCATTCACTCGTGCCACCTCACACCACCCAATTATAAACACACATGTCCAAGGCAGCATGCAGGATTGGCTGATAGAATGGTATCAGGAGATTTTGCGCTAATCTCTCCCAACAAGTTACAAGCGCTGCTTTTACTGTGCATGACTGAGACTGGGATAAACAAGTGAGGTCACGGGGCTTGGCATAGAGCCAGGATGCCATCTTTGGCCCATGTAGCCGCGCCCTCTCTCCACAGGCACCTTCATGACCACATTCCCTAACAGAAGAGGTAGGATGGAACCTTCCATTTCATCATGTGCCACAGGGTTTTACTTTGGAATAACTTAATATGTCACCAGTACCTCGCATAGACTCGTTTCTATGTTTACTGAGATTTTTTTCCCCTTGAGTGAGCCTCCAACCTTGCCAACTTGTTTGTCAGATTTTGGTTTTCAGAGGATGCTATTTGAACAAATGGCCTCATTAGTAGTTTTATAATGGGAGTGCTGCTCGCCTCACTCAGGTGCTAAGACACCTTTTTTGTCCTAGTACTGATGTGAGCCAGATATTAACAATTGTGTCCTTTGTTTTTATGTCAGATGCAGCTGAAAGAGAAACGCTTCTTGCGATGTAACTGGGTAACCAAACGTAACTGGAATTGTTGCTCTATAGGCAAGTTCTCTCTTTTTCTTATTTACATTCAAAGACCTCAATTATGCATGGTGACAAAGGCAACAGGTGCAGACCTGGACACTATAGGTCCAATGTTTGCCACACAATGAGTATGGGGCTTTGGCATGTAGACTTTAGTGACTTTCAATTATAAGTACAACGAAGAATCTTAAAATAATTCACAATGGAAATGTTCTTCATTTACTCAGTCTGCAAACGTTTCTTCAGTGTCTATTGTGTATAAAGCACAGTGGCATGAAGCTGGGGATTGGAAAGGTAAGAGGTGGATCTAGGAGGAGTTAAGGAGGAGCTGGTGGGCAATATGGTCAAATTACATTGTACAAAATTCTCAAAGAATTAATACAAATATTATATTAAAAATAAATCTCAGCTCTGCCTTTCTAACTCAATCAGCTTGCTTCCCCAGCTAACAGTTTGCTGGAAGCTTTGGACAAGCTCATGAGAGTAGTTTATAGTTATTTGTATAATTTATTTCCTTTTTTAACAAGAGTCCAACACCTGTTATGGCTCCCAGAAAAGGGACACAAGTGGATTGAAGTTAGATTTCAGCTGTCTTGAATACACACTGCTATCAATTCTAGACTATTCCTTTACTTACGTGCAGGAACCCTGAGTTGGGTATTGAATAGTTATGTCAACTATACTGACATACTGGTACTGGTCTGAGGTCTATGGCTCTAAATAATAATAATAATAATAATAATAATAATAATAATAATAAATAATAATGTCAAAAACTAAACAAGAGGATACATTTGCTTCCCTCTCCAGATCATACAGATCAGCTTGCTTCCTGGATTGTATGTGTGTCTTCTTATGCTAAGACTTTAGACGACAAACATTTTGTCAGTTCCGTAAAGTCTAGTGGTTATGATTTTTCTAGAGGAAGAAAATTTCATAGACCAATTGAACAAACAGATACAGAGATGGGCAGATATTTGATCCAGTGTGACAGGCCCTTCAAAAGCATCAGGCTTCACACTGTAGCTATTTCTTCCTAAGACTATACCACCGGTGGTACATTGTACTCAAGGTACCTACAGCTCACTTGAGAAATGCTTTTCTGCAGACCCCCAGGCTGTGATCTGGCATGCCTCTTTCTTCCCACGTTCCATCCATCTCTTTCCCCTAATGTTGCCCAAAATGAAGTACACAGTAAAAAGCCATTCTCCTTTCCCAGATCTTGCAGCCTTTCCTACCTCAAAATAGCATTTTTAATTATTTTTTATTTTTTATTTTTTTACAAACTAGTGAGTAAATTTGTGTCACTGGTGAGGAAACTCACCCTCAGAGTTTGTGATTTCTGGCACTGCTTCCCGTAGCCCCAGCCAACTGGTTGGCATCTTCTTGCACCACACCATACTTAGCTCATTAACTTGAAAACACTCAGGAAGTCCAAAACCTTCCTGGAAGTTTTGCAACAGTCAGTTGTTTGCTCTAGAAAGTGACACTAAAATTGTCAATAAGAAGTGACCAATCCTACCAGAAATAAGGATCTCGGTTATTGAATTATAGAAATCAGTGGTATCAGCTTGGGGATGAACCAGTATACAAATAAATTTGACCAGGTCAGTGTGAGCTTGGATCTCTATTTCAAACTCAGTATATGAGTCATTTCCAAGAAAATGAAATACTCAAAGTGAAAAGTAACAAGAAAATTAAATTTATAGGTGTTAGAGAATGTCTCTGTGACCTCGCTCTGCAAAAGGGATTTAAAAACAAACAAATAAACAAACAAACAAACAAGTACAGAGATGAATAAAGTCAAACATTGCAATTCAACATTTATTTGTCCAGTAGCCAAGTGTTGTGGCACATACCTGCCTTAGATCCCAGCACATCAAAATTTCTGTGAGTTCAAGGCTAGCCTGTTCTACATAGTGAGTTCTAGAACAGCCAGGGCTATGTAGAGAGATCTTATTGCAAAAAACCTGAAAAACGTAAATTAACGCTGCTGCTGCTGCTGCTGCTGCTGATTTACTTGTAAAGATGGCATAAATACTTTAAAGATAAACCATAAATATAATGTAAGGTAAAAAATATCAGTTGGCAAAATTCTCCTGGCATGACATCATGTACAGGGTTTAAAATATATGAGTGGTTCAGTATAATGTTTTGCATACATTATCATTAAATGGTAAAATTATTAAGTAAAGCTGAAATGTAAATATCCAAATCAGAATTAGCTTAGTAGGAAATGGATGGGATCTTAGACCATGACATATTATGGGATTTTTGCCGTGTTAATTAGCTTTCTTTTTGTTTTTGCTTTTTTGCTTACTTATAGGGTCTCACTATGTAGACCAGGCTGGCCTTGAACTCACAGAACTTTTCTTGTCTCTGTCCTAAGTGCTGTGATTAAAGGCATGCACTACCACACCTGGCAGTACTTTATTCCTTAAACAGAATTGTAAGCATGTCTGGATTCTATCATGGTGGCTTTGCTAGAGGGAAGGCACATGAATGTGGATAACTTTTCCCAAGAACATTATAAATACAGGCTAATGTGCTGTGTTAGCTGCATTATTCATTTCATCCTCAAGCTGGTCTTTTTATAAGCTCAAGTATCACAAAGAAAACATTTTATTTACATTCTGTAATGCATCCACACGAGCAGTGTTAGGATAAAATATGTAACAGGCAACTAGGCTCATTACTTTTGGTCCAACCTTTGGCATTGACTGAACATGTTGCATAAACTTTCTGGGTCTCTGCTTCCTAATTTATAACATTAAGTTAAATATGTACATGGGTTCCTTTTATAACTGTTCTGTGAGTTACATTATTGATCATTTAAAATACATTTTTATCAGATATTTTCTTCATTTACATTTCAAATGTTATCCCCAAAGTCCCCTATACCCTCCCCCCTGCCCTGCTCCCCAACCCACCCACTCCTGCTTCCTGGCCCTGGCATTCCCCTGTACTGGGGCATATGATCTTCGCAAGACCAAGAGCTTTTCCTCCCATTGACAACGGACCAGGCCATCCTCTGCTACATATGCAACTAGAGACACAGTTTTGTGAGGTACTGGTTAGTTCATATTGTTGATCCTCCTATAGGGTTGCTGACCCCTTTAGTTTTTTGGTTACTTTCTCTAGCTCCTTCTTTAGGGACCCTGTGTCCCATCCAATAGATGACTGTGAGCATCCACTTCTGTATTTGACAGGTACTGGCATAGCCTCACCAAAGAGAGCTGGATAAATGGATAGTAGCCCAGAAACTTAGACTACCCAAGATACAATTTATAAAACACATGAAACTCAAGTAGAAGGAAGACCAAAATGTGGATACTTCTTTCCTTCTTAGAATGGGGAACAAAATACCCATGGAAGGAGTTACAGAGACAAAGTTCCGAGCTGAGACAGAAGAAAGGACCATCCAGAGACTGCCCCACCTTTGGATCCATCCCATATACAACCACCAAACCCAGAAACTATTGCATATGCCAGCAAGATTTTGCTGACATTATTGATCTTAACAACAACATTGTCTCCCAGAAGTGTTGTACTTAAAAAAAAAAAAAAAAACTAGACAAAAGAGGAAATAACTCATGAAAAATTGTCATATGGAAGTAGTGACTTGAAGGTAGCTGGTGACTGGGATAAGCAAAGGAGAGTCTTAACTGATGAACTATGCCTGCTGAAGTGTGTGTGTGTGTGTGTGTGTGTGTGTGTGTGAGAGAGAGAGAGAGAGAGAGAGAGAGAGAGAGAGAGAAAGAGAAAGAAAGAGAGAGAAACACAGAGAGAAACACAGAGAGAGAAACAGAGAAGAGAAGAGAAGAGAAGAGAAGAGAAGAGAAGAGAAGAGAAGAGAAGAGAAGAGAAGAGAAGAGAAGAGAAGAGAGACTAAATAGAGCGGAAATCCATTCCTATGCAAACTCCCCAACTTATAATTAGGTAGATTTTGTCCCTTCAGGTTCCTTTGTTGCTCTCTATTATTGGAATGTAAAAGTGAATTAGTGGGGGCTTTACTTAGAGCCGTACAATGGCTAGTCTATCTATTTTAAATGGAAATGAAATTGAAAGGACTCTATTAGCATGACCATATCTCCACAAAGCAATAAACCACTCTATAATATTCTTTAAAAAAGCCACCCAATCTCTCCCTGAAGCCATTTTCTGTTGTGTATTTCAGCCTTTGCTTTTTGTAGTGGAGCCGAATTCCCTGGCACATTCATGAGGCATGGAGATGTGTTCTACAGAAACTTTCAGGAAGGAAACATCTCTCAGAATCTTACCAATTATTTCAAGACAAAACATTTTTTTTCTGGGAAAATACTGGCATGTTCTTGCTCAAATGGCTCTTGTTTTAGATATCTGGTATGCCACAGAAATAGTTATTAATTACCTCCAAATACACTAGTTAGAGTGGAACTCAGTAAATTATAACTTCCTTATTAAATTTCAGTCCTGTCTTCTTGATGGAACTTGAAAAGACAAACAAAGGACTAATGTAGGATAGAACCACTGGCTGAGTACTCAGGTCCTCGTAGAGTGAGTGGGAAGCACTGTTTCCTTCTCTTATACCTCATCAAAAAGTTTCAGCTGGCCTGGTGACGTGACAGGGCTGGCGAGGTGGCTGAGTGGTTGAGAGCTCTTGTTGCTCTTGCAGAGGGCCAGAGATTGGTTGCCAGCAGCCACATTATAGGAGTTACAGCCACCTGTAATTCCAGCTTTAGGGGATCCAATATTCTCTTCTGGCCCTCCTCCATCACATATATGGATGCACACATGTGTGTGCACGAACACACATACACACACCACCACCATCACCACCACCACCACTACCAATTTAAAAAAACAAGTTAAGATAGTAATTATAAGCTGGGCAGTGGTGGCACATGACTTTAATCCCAGCACTTGGGAGGCAGAGGTAGGTAGATTTCTGAGTTCAAGGCCAGCCTGATTTACAGAGTGAGTTCCAGGACAGCCAGGGCTATACAGAGAAAGCCTGTCTTGAAAAACAAAAAGAAAACAAAACAAACACAAAACCAAAAACGATAGTAACTATAAATTGATTTTAATGTCTGAAATTAATATTTAACATTAAATAACAAGGGTATATTTAAATGAAGAAATAGGCTTTAAAATCGGGAATAAGAAAAACCAAACAAAGAGAAATTAGTAATATTAATATAAATTAAGATATAGCTGAAGGCCATAAGTATTAAATGACAAATAAACGTAAGTGCACAGATTTCAGTAACTGCTTATAGATATATGAGAGAGATAAGGACAAACAACTATGTTTTTTTTCATGCCTTTTCCATTGTAAGATAATTTGGGTTGGCTTCTTTTCTTCTACAAATTGCTTAATTATAAAAAGATTCCTCATTTCTGTTTGTAGTCTTCTTAAATAAATATTTTATCATAGACTATTCTGGTAAAATTTCACACTTAATGAGTCAGCTGATTTGCTTGTCAGTGTTTCTGTGGTGGAATGTGTAGAATGAGCTCTAAGAAAGCATTCCAGAGGTCCTGAGTTCAATTCCCAGCAACCACATGGTGGGATCTGACGCTCTTTGATGCACAGTGGGGTCACAACCACCTGTAATGGGATCTGATGCTCTTTCCTGGTGTGTCTGAAGAGAGTGATAGTATACTCACATACATAATAAAGAAGTAAATCTTAAAAGGAAGAAGAAAAAAAAGGAAAAAAACTAATGCCTTTGGAAAAGACAAGTTTTTCTTAGTATGTTTACTCAAATCCTCTGCAGCCACACTTTTCTTACATGATTTTTGTTACAAAAGTTAAAAAAAAAAAAAAAAGAAAACTTGGTGCCTTCACAACCAAGCACAGAGGCTACAGTGTGAACTGCAGGTCAGTAGAGAATTCTGGGTAACCAGAGAAAGTGGGCCGCCAGGCTTGGGTAGTGCAAAATGTAAACTGCCTGCCATAGTTAGCAAAAACGGGGAGAAAATAATAGACACGTAATTATTATTGGTCAATTTCTGATACTTCTACTAAATGTAAACGGAGAATAAAAAGAAGCAAAAGAAAGCAATTACATAGGTAATAAATATTATCAGAATACCATGAGAAAGAAGAAAGCTGCGGCTGTGCCTCCCTCCCTTCAAAGGGATTTCTGTGTGGACTAAAACCTAAACAGGTAGTAAATCAACAGAGAAGCACTGAGAAGCTTGACTTGAGACTACCACCCGACACTAACACACTTCTCTAGCAGCAAACTCACTCGCTAAAAGATAAACAGATTCAAAGATAGTTCCTCCACATAGAAATTTACAAATTACATAGAAATTGTCATATAAATTTGTAGCTTGAACTTCATTAAAATGAAATTCATTCAGCCCAAGGAGCAGCATTTTTCTAAGATTAAAAGAACTAAAAGTGAAAAAAAATAGCAAAATGTAAAATTAGATAACGAACAAAAATAAAACAATTCATTAAAAATAACTGCAAATAGAAAACAAATCAGTTAATGATGTTTGTTACATTAATATAATTTTTAAATGTAGTGTTATTATTAATCTATCATATTGACAAAATTAAGAAGAATGATGGCATATAATATTGACAGCTTTTGGGAAAATGAGTAGTTTATGAAGTTTTATGAAATGTTCATTTATAATAGCAGTTTCATGAATGTTTTATGAATTTTGTTAAAATAGAAATATGAGTAAATTTTAATCTCTTCTAGAAATAAATACATGTATAAGAAATAAGAACATGACTAAGTAATAATATGCATACAAAAGTGTTTAATGATACATTGTTTATGAGGGTAAAAATAAAATATCCACTAGGTTATAAATTACTTAAAATATATCACATTCTGTAATCCTCTGTTGAAATTAGCAAAATGAAATAAAAGTGAGCATATCTGAACAGTGACAATGTCTGTTAATGTAAGTACCTCTGGGGAGGCTGTATTGAAATGAGGAGGAACTGGGCTCTGTTTTTGCTTTTCTAAGACATGGTCTTGTGTAACTCAGGAAGGTCTGTAAAAAGCAGTAAGTAGATTGGAGGAAACAGTAGAGAGAACATAACATCACTTGCGTCTACATGAGGAATGAGATAGAAATAAAGGTAGAGTGGCAGAGGCAGGGGCAGGGGCAGGGGTAGAGAGAGAGGGTGGGAGAGAGACGGACGAGAGAGAGAGAGACAGAGAGAGAGAGAGAGAGAGAGACAGACAGACAGACAGACAGACAGAGACGGGGGAGAGAGGGAGAGAAAGGGAGAGAGAGGAAGAGAGGAACAGAGGTAGAGGCAGAGGAGATGAGAGTTACAAAAATGCTTGATGAAAACTGTCCACATCCTGCTCGCCCAAAGCAAAGCTTGAATCCCACATGTCATTGATTGATGGGAAGGAAGCAGAGAAAGTGAAGTGCTGTTTCTTACACACCGAGTCTTGAGATTTATGGCTGGTGTGCTGCTCTTTGTGTCTCCTTGCCAGATGGCAGAAGAGGATTTACTTCCTTTCTTATATTGAAAGCATCTCCCCTCCTTCTGACAGATAAAGCTTAAGACTAGAGGTGATATTCAGTCAGGGAGTAGCTTTGTCTTTCTTGTCCCTGAAAAAAAAATGTCCCAGTCTGCTTCTAAGCAAAGCTTCCTTTAATGGAAAAATTTTAAATGTGGTAAAAAGTGCTTGGCTCTGAAGTGAGCAGTGGTTTCTGCAGTGTGAAACTTCAGATAATAAGTGAGCTCTCTATTCCAGTTTTAAATAGTTTTTAGAACAATTTCAAACTTAGAAGGAAGCACGGAGGAACGCTAATCATATTTTCCATTCCAAGGAAAGTTCATCTCCTTAGCTTGCCTGTCAGGTGATCAAAGAATGCATCCAAATGCAGGGACTCTCATGCCTGCCCAGGCAGCTGAGCACAGAGCATTGCTGGACCGGGTCTCCCTGCTCTGTCTGTCTGTCTGTCTGTCTGTCTGTCTGTCNGGGGTACTAGTTAGTTCATGTTATTCTTCCACCTATAGGGTTGAAGACCCCTTCAGCTCCTTGGGTACTTTCTCTAGCTCCTTCCTTGGGAACCCTGTGTTCCATCTAATCGCTGATTCCAACTTGGTGAATTAAAAACCATTTGCTTTCTATAGCTCTAGAAATGTGAAGTCAGAGGTGAAGTGGAAATTTCTGGGTTCTTAAGAGACTCAGTTGTGACCTGTGATGTTTTTCTGGAAGCTGTCTTGGAAAAGGGTACGCGATGTTTGTTTGGGCAATGTTTGTTTGGAGCAAATGCTTGAGAGGGTGTGTGATGTTTAGAAATAATATAAATTTAACCCTATAGACAGTGAGAAGACACTCTTGCATTGGTTCACATTGCTGGTCTTTGCAGATCTTCGCTTGTTGTGACTTCATAGAGAGAAATGGGTCAGAGAACTTACTGTGATATTCTGTCTGCTTCTTGCAGCTTCCTCAGACTAGTGCTGATTCGGCTGGATCCTCAAGGTTTCTTCTGTTATTACTGATTCGTGTTTGGGATTTCCCCCAAAGAACTACTTCTAATCAGGTCCACATCCCCTGATTTCTATTAACCTTTTTCCTCCCCTACCTTTGGTTGGTGGGCTAGAAGGGAGGTAGATGCCATCAGGTTGAGGTGAGGATTCCTCCAGTGCATGAATTTAGGAGAGGAGGTAGCACACTTAGTGCATTCATTATTGAAAAAAAGAAAAAAAAAATATATATATAGGCAGAATGTCCTGTTTTATTATCTTAAATAAGGAGGAAGTACATTTATGTATTAAACATCTACTGTGAGAATGGTATTTGTGTGCCATAACATGCAAAGCTATTCTCCTCTAAGGCATTTCTGGGTTATCATCCCCTTAAGAGAACAGATTTGAATATCTGTTTATTTCTTGAGAAATATTTTAGGTAGTAGAATTACTAGGCCAAGTATGACCATAATTTATAAGATTGATACATTGTTTCATAGAAACTTTGAGCCCCTGTAACATTCATGCCGTATTCCCTAGGGATTTCTGATGCCATTTGTACTTTGACCGTATCTTTCCGAAATTAAAAACAGTATGCTATGGATTCTTTTTAAAATATAAAAAATATGGATAATAAATTAAATTTGCATTGATTTTTAATTTTTAATAGGCACAAAGATTTTCTTAGTTATTCCTACCTTATGCTATCTGTTTACATCCTTGGCTAATTTTGTGTCTTTTATGATAGCATTTTTATAATTTTTTGTAACAGAGTATAATTTTCCATGTGCCACTGTTAACAGAATTCTTGGTACAATAATGATTTGTACCCATCTCACCTTGGGCACATAAGTCATTCACACCCATTTTGTTTTTAGGATTATGATAATTTTGACATCAAGTTTTTTAGTTTCTAAGTGTGTACATGTTGGGGTCCGCTATTCTGGCATACCCAAAGACCGGGTCCCCTGGGAGGCGAACTGGGGCTAGGAGACTAGATGGGAGAGAAATGAAAACATTGAGACGAATCACCGATCAAAGCATGTCTGTCTTTACTGAAAAAAAAATCTTTCTTCGTTTTGAGAGGGAAGACCCCACCCACAGTCAGTTCTGCACAAGTGCCAGGAAAGTAGCTCGAAGTCTAATGCACTGTGGAACGTCCTTGCTGGAGACAGGATCCGGGTGGGGCATGCGGACAGGTAGCAGGATTCCAGAGAAGTGCAGGTGTGGTTTAGTACAACAAAAGAAGCCAGCCTTTAGCTGAAGAACCATGCTGTATGTGGTTTCCTGTGGCATGCCTTCAGAGGCAGCAGGTCTGAACTCTCAGCCTGAGGTGGCTGAGGAAGGGGGCTACATGTACACCTGTTAATGTTTCAAGTATCTCAATACATTTATTATTATTATTATATTTATTTATTTTCCATCTCCTTGACTTGAAACCTTTTTGTAACAAGTCACAGATTTTCCTAATGAGAGAAACTAAACACATCTATCATCCTCCAAGTGAATCAACCTTCTTATTCTGCAAGCTGTGTGACATCACATTGGGTCTGTCCTTTCACAATGGTGAGATGCATTTACCAATATGCTTTGGATAAATTTCTTTAATCACTTGGATGACTCTGCGTCTTTTTCTGACTGCAACAGCTCTAAATAAACACTCATTTTTGTGCAAGTAGTCATTGAGCCAGACAGTGTGGAACAATGAGAATGTTCTCTAAGTAGCAAGTTCTATATGTTACAGGCTAAATGTAGTCTGTCCACTGCTTATCACTGTGTTGGAGGCGTGGCTCCCAATGTGACACCTTTAAGAGGCTTGTCAGGAGGTTATTCCTAGGCTTCCCTCAGTCTAACTTTGTCTTACTGCGTGATTGTTCCCTCTTGTGTTCTTTCTCCTTCTAATACCTTATGATGCCTTCTACCCTGAGGCCTTCACCAGCCTTGAGCACAACTATTGCCATGATGTTTGTGTTTTCAGCCTCCAAAACTATGAGCTAAATGCACCCCTTCCCTTTATAAGTAAACATTCCACATTTTTACAGTAATAATGTAGACTGTGTCCTCAAATGCCAATCTCAGAATTAGTACCTACAGTTTCAGTAACTTTTCTATTTCTGTGATAAAGCATTGTTACCACATCAGCTTGTAGGAGGAAGGGTATGTTTGTGCTTACAGGTTTAGGGGAATAAAAGTTCATCCAACAACAGTAGGAAAGTATAGCAGTAGGCAGTCATGGTGACTGGAGAAATGAGCTGAGAGCTCACATCTTAATCCACAAACAGTAAACAAAGAGCAAACTGAGAATTGTGGGAATCTTCGTACTCTCAAAGCCTGCTCCTATGACACATTTCCTTCAGCAAGGCCCCAACTTCTAAACTTCCCAAATGATACTACCATATATTCAAATGTCCAAGACTGTGGGAGATATCTCATTCAAATGACCACATACACTTAGGCATTTGGGATAGCTGGGCTGGCTAAATGGAATTGGTTCAGAGAGTAAAGATGCTTGCCGCTAAGTCTGATGACCTGAGTTCAATCCCTAGGGCCCATATAGTGGAACTGACTTCCATATGTTGTCCTCTGACCTCCACATATGTGTCATTGTACACATATGTGCACACACATACACACATAAATACATAAGTGTAATTTTTAAAAATTAGGATACAACAAATACATCTACAGTATGACTCCCACTTCCAGGGCTCAGAGATTTCAAAGGACAGGGAGGAATGATTAGAAGAAAAAGAAGACCATGGAGTTTACTGTGAGATTGAGCCTCATAGAAATGTTAGAAACTACACACAGGAAGGCTCCCCACATTGCTGCCAAAACATAACTGGGCCAAGGCCAATACCAATAGACACACCAACATGGAGAGGAGAAAGCCTAGGAAGTCTCAGCCCTAAACAAAGAACTGAAGGCAACTGTCCAATGTTGAGCCTGGGAGAAATAGTCTTTCCCAGAGAAGAGCATACCAACTGGTCATCCAAGACCAAATGGTTATCTCTGAAAACAAACTTACAAGTTACACAGTACCAACTGAGCAGATTTCACTCATAAATTTAGAAATATATATCTAACAATAATTAAAGAAAAGGAGGTAATAAATCTGAAAGAGTAGGGGTGGTACATGGGAAGGTTTGGAGGGAGGAGCGGAAAGCAGAAATGATATAGTTATTTTTATAATCTCAAAAAGTATTTTAGAAATGGGATAATTTACATACATAAAATACATAATTTATGCCATCCTGATAAAGTATATACTTTCTGCTTATGAATTATTTATTCTTAAGATTTGTTCTTTTATGAATATATGCAAAGTATAGAGATATTTAAAAACCCCATCATCTCACTATAACTCTGGTGATATTTTGATGTATTTTAAGACATCCATTTTACATGAATATTAAAATATTTGCTTTTCTCTGATAAGGATAATATATTCTTTTGAGATACTATAAAATATAAAGAAGAAATAATTGCGAATTTCTCAAGGTCTATAATTTTATTCTTGGTTTTACTAGTTTGATATTCTAATATATACATTCAAGTATTTTTTCCAGGAAAAAAATACTTTTAATGAATACACATCATATGCTGGTTTTTACTTAATCATTTCTCTATTTGTAGATATTTTGGGTCATTTTAAATTCATGATTTTAAGCCATGTGCCAGAATTATCTTTGAATGTAAAGGACTTATATTAGTTTTCTTTTCAATTCATATTTATTTCTTCAGTACTGCTGTCTAGAGTTGAATTGCTGGTGTAATAGTACAGTAACTAGACTGCTAGTCTACAAGAAGATGCACCTACTGCTACATTGTTCTTCAGGACGACCATATTATTTTAACACCCCTAAGTTTAAGTTTACATGACAGTTCAAAAACTTAAATAGTTTAGCCTAATGCTTAAAGAAGTATGAGTTATGTGGGCATTTTGCTCAACTGCAGGTCCTATTAAGAGGTCCAGGGCCTTCCCTGAGACCTCTTCCCCGTGTTTCTGTGAAGCCTCACACTGGCTTTCAACCTTCCTAAGGCTATAACACTTTAATACATTTCCTTATGTTGTGGTAATCCCAACCATAAAATTATTTTGTAGCTACTTCATAACTGTAACTTTGCTACTGTTATGAATTGTCATGTAAATATCTGATATGCAGAATATCTGATATGTGATCCCAAAGGGGTCATGACCCACAGGTTGAGAACTACTGCTCCAGGAGATTATATCTATGTTTCTGATCTGAGGTTCATAGAAAAGTATTCAACAACCTTGCTAACTTCTTTTGTTATCCAATTTGGGGCTTCATTTCTTCTTATGTCCCCCTTATTGATATCAGTTTTAAAGACATTAAAATCAATACTTTGTTATTATTATTTGAGATGGTGCCTCATGTAGCCCAGGCTGACCTTGGGCTCGTGATCTTCCTGCTTTAAACTCTTTAGTCCTGGCATTACAGGCATGTGCACCCCACTTAGCTGAGAACTAGTCTTCTTGATAGAGAAGGTCCAAGCAGAGACACAAAAGAAGCACAAAAAGAATTGAGAGATGCTGTTTTCTGACTACCCTATGATAAAATGTTGTCACATGTTTCAAAAGGTGACCTTCTCTTTCCTTGCCTGGCACTACTTCTTACTCTGCAGTAGTCTGACAGAATTCAACTTACTGTAAGATTATATTTTTGCTAACTTTATTCTTACGTATTCTTTTGTCCTTATACTTGTGTTTGTTTCGCCTCTTGTCATAAAATTCTGAATATGGGATCAGGGAGATGGCTTGGCTGATAAAAGCATTTGCAGTACAACCCTGACAACCATGGAACTCAAGGAACTCATAGTGGAAGAAGAGGTCAGCTTTCCATGCTATCCTTTGACATCCATACCACATTGTGCCTGACAGACAGACAGACAGCACACACAGACACACACACACACACACATACATATTACACATACATCACACATACGCATCACATAGACAGACACACACAGACATGTAACATACACATAACACACCACACATATAGACACACACACACATCACACAGCCAGACATACATACATACATACACACACACACACATAGACTGACAGACAGACACACACATCACCCCCCCACACACATACACACATCACACATACACATCACACACACAGACACACACACATAACACACACACATAGACATGCACACACAACGCTCACACATACACTACACCATGCAATATACATATAGACATACACATAGAGACACACATACGCACCAATAAGAAACTAAATTTAAATTTCAAAAATCTGACTATAGTAGTCACAGTAAGTGGTCGCATGGGGTTTTGTTTGTTTTTAACTGCTGTAGAAATCTCCAAGCTTCCCAAGCTGTCCTATCCCTTTCCCATTCTCTTAATGTTTTGTCATTTGTATGTTTATAAACCACTATTACAAAGGCTGGCAGAAAATGCAAGTTGTACCCAGACATCTTCCTTTCTTACTATGACCCACATTTATATTCTCCCATGAGTACTGTGGCTTGCAAATGTTAAATCATCCTTTGCATTTAGACTGATAAAGATGGAGATAAAACATTGAACCTGATGGAGATTCTATTGAAAATGTAAGTCCCCTGCTTTGCTGAATCATACTAAATCCTAATGATTGACATTCTCAACCCAGTGAAGATACAGTAGCTAGTTGTAGCTGAACAATTTCTTTGGATACCAGGAGCTGAAAGCTTTCTGGTTTCTAACTCCCATCATCAACAACACTGCTGGTGTCAGTGAGAAGGCACAGCTCTTTGCTGTGATAGCATTTCTATTTATTCTACTTTTTAATCATTTCCTTTAGTCAAAATATTGAATTTAATATATTTAGTAAACACATTCTAGATTGTATTTTGTTGTATTAGCTGTTTGTAATTTACATAAATGTTTCATCATTGTGGAAAACCTGACTCTATATAGATCATTTCTTGATAAGTAACAATGAGATACATTACTGTTCATATAGTCTTCTCGTATTAGTTTTAGTTTATAGATTTCTAGATGTGGTTTGGGATAAATAAATTGCTATAGCCTTGTAAATATTAAGATAAAAGCTTACGCAGAAATCTTAATTTTAGAAATGAGTTCTCTCAGGTAGATTTTAGTACATTAAAACTGTCAAATTAAATTATACATCTACTTGGCAATAGCATGAGTATACTATATTGCTCTACAAACAATACCCATCTGTTTGCCGAAAATAATTAATAGTAGCTTAAAGATGTGTGTAATCTTGGAGAAAATATCATCATTGTTTTTTTTGAATTACAAGTAAAATACATTCTTCTACCTTAATATAGACACAAAACAAAGCACCGACTACCAACAAAGTCCACCTGTGCTTAATCTTCAAATGTTTGAATGCCAGCTGGGCTGTATATCTTTCATAGTGTGTAGACTCATTATGTTTCTTTGTGAAGTCTTCTGCACACTTCTTTTCTTCAAAGAACAATAATCAAAGGACAGAATGACTCAGCCGACATAGTGACTCATGCATTCATTATACTTACTTCCTGGTTTTAGTATTATGCATGCAGGTGTATATACATAGAGAGAGGGTGTGATTATCCTTTTGTACAAGCTGTTACATACCTATCCTTCTAACAGGTTATCTTCCTCCCATAGCTCTGCACAAGCATCCTAACATATTGTGGGATGAGCATCATCTCACAGGTCTACCTGTCATTACGCTTAGATTGACCTCTGTGCTGGGTTGCTGTCTCGCTTGCTTATTCATAGACATCTTAGATACTTTCACAAACTCAGCCCTTACAGATTATGCTGCATATATCCTGTAATACATCAAAAAGTTATTTCAGACTTGAGAGCTACCAAGCTAATCTAAGGAGAGATGTAAAAAAACCCACATTAGATGAAATTATAATCAACATTTATGAAAGGAAGCTTTAAAAATAGACAATACAAGAACAGCATTCATTCAGGCTGAG
This sequence comes from Mus minutoides, assembly GCA_902729485.2. NCBI lineage: Eukaryota > Metazoa > Chordata > Mammalia > Rodentia > Muridae > Mus > Mus minutoides. The sequence continues at coordinate 662,330 of LR750112.1, forward strand.
TGAAAACCACAGGAATGAACATACTTTTAGAAATTAAGTCAATTTCTATTAAAAGGTCAAGAAAAATATTGTAGTCATGCTTAAATTATTAATTTCATATCCCAAACATTTGTGTAATATTCAGTTTGTAAAGAATGATGAACAAGTTATGCATTTAATCACTAACAATGCCAGGATTTTATAGGCACCAAAAGGCTCTTGAAATATCAATGTGTGAGGAAACTGGAGAATTCGTACTGGCTATTTCAAACACAGTATCAGTGAAATTCTAGTCATTAAGATGACTTAGGTGGCAATCTCAGTATGTTTCTGGACCCACAACAGAGAGCCCTGTTATCTAAGAATAGCTGTTGGTGTCTTTGCTGAGTATTGGACCGTCTCTCTGTTTGTTAGCTTCTTGTCTGAGGGTGTCACTGACTGGCAGTGGTTGACTGATAACATGGGTAAAGAGACCAGAGCATCTAGTTAATATCTCATGATAAGTATTATTTCAGCGTAGAACAGAAAAATAAGACTGCCATGCAGACTGGGTCTGCTTAGACAAATATGCAATAGAACAGATAGTGTCACTAATTTCCTTGACTTCCAACTTTTTGTAAAGTTGTAGAACTTCTTTTTCTTTTTTAGTGTTTGAGTCACGGACCAAGAGTCATCCTCACCGAAACTAAGTGAAGGTATCTCCTGTAAGATGTCGGATATCTTAGGAAGTTATTAACCAAAATACAAGTACATATAAACATACACATACCTAGGGGGTTCTTGTGTGTGCAACTGCACATGTGTGGGTGCGCTCATGTTGGAGTGGAGGCCAGGAGTCAACCTCAGCTCTCCTTAGGGTCTACCCATTTTATTTTGGAGACTGAGCCACTCTGGGACCTAGAACTCACAGATAAGGTGTGGCTGGAATGCTAGCAGGCCCGGAGGTTTACCTGCCTCTGCTTCCCCAGTGCCAGAGAAGCACTGACCTCACTCCGTTTTATTTCTGGATGCCATTTTGAGTCTGTGGCCAAGTTAAGTTTCTGTTTACTATAAAACTTGAGTTTTTCTCAGAACCTGGCTGTGCCCTAACCCAGTAACCAGAGAATGAATGTACTTTACTCCCCTAACCCCAGAACTGTCTGTTCTCAGAAATGTTCTATACCCATTGTTCAGTGACCCATGTCTTTTACTGCCTGGTCTCACTTCTATAACCATGTCTATGTGCAAACCCTCACTTAGTGGTTTTACCTATAAAACAAGCTTGAGAAATTGGTTGGGCCTTGTACTGGCTAGTTTTTGTGTCAACTTGACACAGCTGGGTTATCACAGAGAAAGGAGCTTCAGTTGGGGAAATGCCTCCATGAGATCTAGCTGTGAGGCATTTTCTCAAGTAGTGATCAAGGGCCCCTTGTGGGTGGAACCATCTCTGGGCTGGCAGTCTTGGGTTCTATAAGAGAGCAGGCTGAGCAAGCCAGGGGAAGCAAGCCAGTAAAGAACATCCCTCCATGGCCTCTGCATCAGCTCCTGCTTTCTGACCTGCTTGAGTTCCTTCCAGTCCTGACTTCCTTGGTGATTAACAGCAGTATGGAACTGTAAGCCGAATAAACCCTTTCCTCCCCAACTTGCTTCTTGGTCATGATGTTTGTGCAGGAATAGAAACCCTGACTAAGACAGGCCTGATCTCATGAAACCCACTTTAGGGATTACAAGTGCACTAGTGTCCTTTTTGATTGTTGTAATGTGTGTGTGTGTGTGTGTGTGTGTGTGTGTGTGTGTGTGTAGGAGATCTATTTACTTCTATTGGGAAGAAACCAGAGATGAAGATGGATAGCTGAATAGCCTATTGAGAATTATGCCCCCACAGCAAGAAATCACCTAGCCTGAAATGTCAATAATTTTGAGATTGAGAAACGCTGGGTGGAAGAAGGAATTTAAAAAACTTGTCTCACTTCATAAAAACAAAAACAAAAACAACAGCACAAAAATCAATTTGATTTTTTTTTTTTGCTGGCATATAGGCCGTATGAAATTATCAGTGGAGCTTATAAAAATGTGTTTCACTTGCTTGTTGATCCCTGAGATGTAGGACCCTAGGCAACAGAAGAATATGATTGTATGTTGTCAAATTTGTTTCACTTGTTTAGTGGTCCCTAACTTGCAAAGCCCATATCCTGGGAAAGTGTGTGTGTGTGTGTGTGTGTGTGTGTGTGTGTGTGTGTTATCATTCCTGTGAGTGAAAAGGCTCTTCCCTTGTGCTATGGTTTGCAGACTAACTAGGTAAAAACAAATGACAAACCATAATAATAAAACACCAAAATTGTCTGCATATCACAAAGAATTTGGCCATTATGTAGTTAATGTGATTAACAGGGATAACAAGCAAGATGCTTCAGGGCCCCAGTGGAACATTTGTCCTGAATTATCTGGGCTGGCTGTCCACTCTTATTATGGAAATTGAAAGAGAGCCAAGTATCTCCATGCTACATAGCCATGAGCTGCATGGTGCAACGCATCAGTGTAAGAAGGAAAGATAACTACTAAGGATGTTCTTGTTCCTAGCTCAGAATACAGCTTCAAATAAGGAAAATAAAAAGATATCATGGCAGAACACTCTGTCATTTCATGGGTGTGTAAAGAGTGAAGTCCCGAAACCTTGGCAGATAATTTCCTCCTGTGCAATTCCAGTACGATTCCTCTCTAACAATGGGGTAGGTTGATGCTGGTGTGGAGCTGTGGGAGCAATGACTTTTGCTGCTGCAGCCTGACAGCAGGTGCTGCTTCTTTACATGAACAGAGAGGGTGAGTTTCTACTAATGCCTTCACTTCGAGGATTTATTGACATTCACTGACCTTAATTTACAACTTTACTGTGGGAAGGAGAAACAGAATCCTTTGTAGGCTTGGCAGATAGTTGTGAGTAATTTTGGTGATGTATGATACCTTAATCACATGGCTGCTTTATACCTTATAACATATTTTACATGTTTTTAAAAGGGTGATATTCTTTAAAATATCTTTGTTAAAACACAGTTGTAGAGGAAACGTTAATACACATATAAATTTAGTTTTGAGATATGTATGTACTTATTACTAGAAAGTTTTTATAATTAACTGAAATATTAAAATTAAGAATTTGACACAATGTCCTTAGTAAGTTATAAGGTGGATTGTACCCTCTTTTATTTATTTATGGCTTATTTAATAAGATCAATTCATAGTAATATCACTACAGGTAGAATATGCTCCCATGGTTGCACTTTAGGGGAAGAAAACAGCTGAGTTTCTACATTTAACTTCTGTTTAAAGCTCATAGCATTGACAGATAAAACAGAAAATTGAGCAGTGTGTGGTGGCCCATGCCTTTAATTCCAGCACTCGGGAGGCAGAGGCAGGTGGATTTCTGAGTTCGAGGCCAGCCTGGTCTACAAAGTGAGTTCCAGGACAGCCAGGGCACACAGAGAAACCTTGTCTCAAAAAAAAAAAAAAAAAAAAAACAAAACAAAAAACACAGAAAATTGAGATAATTAAAATTACAACCAGATCCACAAACTCAGAGGAGCATCTTTACCACCCAGAGACAAACATATCAAATGGGGTTAGAACATTTTGGCTTCTGGTCTCTGATTCTGGAGGCAACTGTGGGGCCTGGGAGTTGTACTTCTGCCAGATAAAATGGGCCAGAGTTTTCTATAAACATAAGTAGATACACTGAAATGTATATACACATTTAAATTTAGACAGATGATATTTATATAGTAAGTATATAAATGGGGATTGGAAGGAGACTCCGGCTTTATGAAGCCGCAGACATAGACATTTTTGTCTGGTAGCAGACCCACACTATAAAAAAAGAAATTATTCAAGAGGAAAGAAACTGATCCAGATGGAAGTTGGGTCTCAAAAAAGAAGGAGTTCTTTTGAGTGGAGTGATATGGAGCAACGTCGGACAAAGACATTGGTTCTCTTAGGAGCATTCTCCCAGAAGATAATGGGGCATGAGAAACTAAAAGCAATGTCAACTTACTGCGTGGCTTAGACCATACGTAACAGTAAGATGAGAAAGGGTATCTGACATGGAGTAATATCAGGAGATTGGCTGTGAAGGACTCAGGACATATGTGTTGAACCTCCGGTGTCCTATGCCTCTCTCTTTTCATTTTTAAGACTATGAAAACCTGAAAACTCTCACTAGCTTCCAGGCTATGCAAAAATAGAGTATTGGCAAACTTAAAAGAAAAATCAACAATAAACTATAATATTGATTAAATAACATGAATCTAGTTACGAATATATAAATATATAAAGTATGTTTATTTCTATATATTTGTGTAAAAAATTATATAGAAATAGAAAATTAAAATAATTAAAATTGCACCCAGACCCACAAACTTTGAGAAGCATCTTTACAACCCAGAGTCAAGGATATAATATGTATTATATATGTAATATGTAACATATAATATATTTATAAATATATGATATATTTTACATATATTTTTATATATTTAATAAAGGATGAGGGCAGTTTATCCTTACACCTAGATAAAGTAAAGGTGTTGTGACAAGAACAAACAACAAATCAAAATTGCTTGTTAATCTTGTTAAAAACCCATAACAAATTGCTAACAAATTGAATTAGAAAGCTATGAAGATGATACAATAGGGCCAAGTGGGCTTTTAAGGCCTCAGATGTGAGCTTAGTGTAGTATTGTAATCAATCACTGTCAGCTTATTGACAAAATGGAAGAAAGTATGCTGTCTCAGATTCTCAAAAGCACTTGACAAAATTCAACACCCATTTAAGATAAGTTTTTCTTGTCAGCTGGGAACAAAAGGAAAGTTCTCTGGTTTAATAATTACTATGAAAACTTACAACTAACATCATATTTCATAATGAAAAACTCAATTGTTTTCTGTACTGTTGGGATTAAGACTCACTCTTACCGGCTATCTTTGATATTGTAATCCCAGTAACTTTGTTATGTTGCAGAAAATCTTAATGAATGTATGAAAACGAAACCCAGAAACAAATGCGAACAATCATAGAATATGTCATAGAAATTGACTGAAGCTGTATGTACAAACAATAAGCAAAATTTTGTATTCTCAAAGTGCGATTTTTTGAGACAGATTCTCAGGTAGCCCAGGATAGCCTTGAGCTCCTTCTTGTTCCTTCTGCCTCTACCATCTGAGATCTCCGAGGGCAAGCATGTGACACCCCACCTAGCATACACAGTGCTGGGAATTGAGCTGAGCTTACATGCCTGCAAACACTTGTCCAGCTGACATATAGCTCCAGTCCTACAGTATTCCTTTAATAGCATCCAACTATGAAATTATTGGAAACAAATTTAATAAATGTGCAATTCAAGCAACAAAATGCTGCTGAGAAAATACTGATCCGACGCAGATTAACTGAAATACATGTAGTGCTTGTAGATCAAATGACTCCATATTTAAGTTGAGATGCCAGCTGTCCCCAACTGATGCCTTTGTTTAATATTATCTTAATAAGAATTTATAGTAGGCCTTTAAAAAGGTATTATAGAAACTGGCAGGTGATTTTGAAATTTGCACAGAAAATCAAAAAGCCTAGATTATCTAAGCTAATTTTTAAAAGGAGGAACAGAGATGTAACTAAGACAATGTAATGCTGTCAGCAGGAGAGGCAATTGGATCAGTAGCATGAAATGCAGTGATAAAGAATGGAATCATACATATGTAGTCAGTTAATTTTATGTAAAAGTGTTGAGATAACTCAGAAGGGAAAATAGTTTTTCAACCATTGATGCCATTACAACTGGATATTCATATGGAAGTAAATTATTCACCATATGCAAAATTGCTTTAAATGTATTGTTGAGTTAAACATTAAAAAACAAAACAAGCAAATAAAGAAACAACTCAAAACCTCCAACTATAAAACCTCCAGAGGAAAACTAGAGAAAATGTTTGCAGCCTTGAGCTAGACAGATCTTTCTAAAGTGGGACACACACACACACACACACACACACACACACACACACACACTAACAATATAAAATAACAAAAGTAATAAATTACACCTTTACCCAAGTGAAAGCCACTTCTCAGCCAAAAGCAACATCGAGAAAATATATAGATATTCCACACACTTGGGGAAAATACCACAATACCTATTTACTGATAAGCAAATATATCTCTTGGGAAAGGACATGCTGAATCACCATTGGTCAGAAAAACTATCACAAGATACTCTCAAATGTTCAGAAGAATGTCTGAAGTTGATCTTTGTCATGGATCTAGTAGAACTAGAAACACCAGATACATGATGGAGTGTTCCGGGGTATAAATGAACACTTTGGAAAACCAAGATTGAGATGCAATTACATATGCATTCACCATATAATCCCATACTTAAACTTTAAGATATAAACCTCAAAGAAATAAAATTTATATGAGCATGAAGATCAGTATTTGTGCATGAGTAGTGGTCTGGCAGGGAAATATAGAATCTTGATGTACACACAATGGAATATGTACCACTCAACAAGAAGAGAGATTGTAACCACTACCACCATCCATAAATGAACATTATGTAAGTGTATGTAAAGCAGTATGCTGTGTCATTGACAAAAAGCCAAGCACCAACAAGTACACATTACATGATTTCCTTTGTAGCAAAATTGAGAAAAGACAGATCTAACATATAGTCATAGAAATCGATGGTCTGGCTCACTGGTGTACATTGGTTGGTGAACAGGCCAGCAAGATGGCTCAGGGGTTGCAAGGGTCTGCCACCAAGCCTGCTGATTTCTATCCCAGGAATGAGCATGGGAGAAGGATAAAACTGACCCTCACAGTTGTCTGCTTTCTCTTTTTAGAGAAAGTATGGAGTTGTGTTTGAGATCAGCCCAGCAAATGGCAGCCTCAAATGGTTGTAATGTGAAGTTTAGTTTGCTTTGGCTGGAATTACGATTGATGACATGTACTTTTTTTTTTTTTTTTTTTTGAGGTTGGTAAATTATACTAATTAAAATGTTTTTTTTTAAAAAAAACATATACTTAGTTTGTATTTAAGGGTTCTAATGTTACAGGATATTTGATCACACTGTGAACCTGGAGATTATGTTAATTACTAGAAAAACCTGTTTCTAGTTATAATATGCCTTAGTCCTAGCACATCCCTTTAATCTGAGACTTTTCTGTTTATTGTAAACAAGATTAAATAAAGTCAACCATAGGTTAAGACAGAGCAAACAACCAGTTGACAGGGAGTGAACATAGGAAAAATCCCTGGAGTAAGAGGAAGTTAGGAGGAAGGAGAGAGACACACACAGGATACTGAAGGGAAGAACATTCCAGTTGAGGGGTTTTTGAGACAGCGTGGAGAAGGAGAGCTGCCTTTGGGGACATTGGCTGAGGAGAAAGACGGCTGGGCACTTTCCCTGCCTCTCTGAGCTAGGAGGTTTTCACCCCAGCATCTCACTCCCGGGTCTTTATTGGTAATATCGAACATTTGAGGTTTTGTTAAAAAGCAACACTCTAATGTTCTAAATACTTTATAATGTGTTGCTCGACATACAATTATCATATAATGCAAGGATTAAAAGCTATTCTTCACATTCGTGTCTTCCTGTGTATACATACCAATCTGTTTTCCTCTGCTACTGAAATAAATCTCAGAAATCTATGGTCCTGTAGCATGAATAATAAGACTTTTCTGGCCACTAGGTATCAAAAAGTAAACTGAAATACGTCTGTCCACATATAGATAATATAACTCTTGTGGCACCAACTTTAATACATTTGGAATCTCAAATCAGAGAAAGGGCAAGAAGCAAGAAAAGAATGGTGTTACAGCTGGGAATAGGTGTTAGAGTTCCCAGAGCTGTGCAACACCCTGAAGGCCTGAATCATCTGAGGGCAGAGATTGCATCCAGATTCCCTGTGTATGGAAAGAGAACTGACTGGCAGAAGCCATACAGCATGGCTGCAGGCTGAAGAAGGCTCATTAATATCCTAATAAGATCAAGCCCAGGCTAATACCCACAGGTCACAGACTGCTATAATATCTACCTTATCCCAATTTGGATGAGAACATATATGGAACAGCATTGTTTTCAGGAAGACTCAAGGGTTGTCCAGCAGCATGTGGACCCGAAGCATCGTTTCTGAGCAGGTGCCTGTTTGTCTCCTGTTTCCCCTGGCTGGTGGAAAAGAGCGGAGCATAGCACACTTGCTGTGAGGCCTAGGCTCCTTGCTTGGGATAGTTTATCCCATCTCCATACTGCTCACCTTTTCATGACAGGAAACTTAGAAACTGACTCAGAAATAAAAATGTCACCGCTTAAGCTCACACATTGTCATTTAAAGTTAAGGAATGTTCTGTCTTCCCATCAAACTGTCCTTCCCACATCTCTGTAGAACCAAAAGGTCATTTTTGTCAGTACATCAAGAATTGAAAAGACCTTTACAGACAGGTTCACACTGAAGCTCCCAGGAGGCTGACTCCGAGTTCTGATTTATAATACACAATGAGAAGTCAAATTGACAAGGGAGACAATAGAGCATTGAACCTGCATTTCTCACTGAATACAAGGGACACTTAGAAAGCAAAATGGGGTTTATAATATCCCTTAGTGGGTATCAACCAGAAACAAAGGACTAGAATGATATATGATAAGGCCCTGCCAAAGGCCATTCAGATGGCCTTCCTCACTGTGGATGGATGACAGTGATTGCTATAGTATTTCTTAACACAGAGGCCACCAAATTCCTGGAACAGGAATACTTAAAATTAAATTTGATCATAAGATAAGAATTTATCCTAGGGCTGAGAGTGACAGAGGGCATGCCTATTCTGTGTAATGCCTTCAGTGTGAATCTTTTGTTATACACAGATTCACACTATACACACACACACACATACTCACACACCACACATACATTCACAATAATCATGTTACATACACACTCACACACTCATACACACACTCACACACATACTCATACTCACACACACTCACACACACACTCAGACACACTCAGACACACACCCACACGCAATAGACACATACTCACATACCACACATACACTCACAATACTCATGTCACACACACACTCATACACTCACACTCACACATACACACTCACACTTTCACATCTCATATACACACACATACACACACACACACACACACACACACACACACATACACACACACACACACACTACAAAAGCATCTCATGTCCCATGATGATCCAACCCCCACTAAAATCCTATTTTAAATCATTTCTTACAAAGCAATTTCCCTGTTCCTGATAGTGAGTAGATGACTTTCAGAGAAGGGATTTCTGCCTGGAAGCAGATTTTATTCCAAGCTGATTGGTGCGTAGTCTCTATACATGCTCATTAATGTTTCCGACTTCTGTAGAGGATGAGTCGAGCCTCGCCTCTTCTGTTAACCATTTATGGCAGGTTCCATGAGTCCCGTCAGAGGAGCAGAGGCAAGGTGTGGAGTTTGGGGGCAGATGGCAGCTGTAAGGCCACCATGGCTCTTCCTAGCTGAGTGATCACAAGCAGAGGCTCACGCTCTCTGCATTTCAGACTCTTTATTTTATAAACAGAGGATAATTGAAGCACATTTATTACGGTGTGTATATGAGGGTAAAAGACTGATTGTGTATAAAGTTCCAGACAAGGCCTCACAAAGAGGTCACTCCCAGCACACATTCGTTTGCTCTCCGGTGCAGGCCTGCAGGTCCTCACTCTCCTGACTTCCACTTTCCCCCACACTAGCTGTCCTTTGATGGCGATCCCCGACAGTCCTACGGCATGAGGCTTGCGTCCTCAGTGTCACAAAGTTCGGAGATTCATTTAGCGTTGTAAAAGCCATCTATTTGGTGCAAACCTAACACACTCATGGCTGGAATATCTAAGTCTTTGTTGTTCCTGATTTTGTTTGGTTGGTTTTAGTTTTGGTGTTTTATTTTGTTTTGCGATTGAGACAGCGTCTTATTCTGAAGCTTAGGCTGGCCTGGAACTAATTATGCAGCACACTGGTCTCAGATTCACAGCTCTCCTCCTGCCTCATGGTAACAAGTGCTGGGATTTCTGCCATAAGCTAACTGTGCTTGGCTAAACATAAGGGGTCAGGGTTTTATTTATTTTTTATTTTTTAAGCCTCATTTTAATGATATCTGTGACCTTGGCTATAAATTTCTCAGATTTTACCTTTCTTTTGAGTAAGTGGAAATAAAATGCTCTTCTGTGAGAAAGACCTTTGTTGACTGAATGATTGCAAGGGGGTGGGGACAGACCTAGTGACTCATATCTTTATTTGCAGAACTGGGAGGTAGAAGTGGGTGGATCTGGGTGCGTTTCCAGGTCAGTCTGGTCTATGAAACACAGGTCAGCCATGGCTGTCCAGTGAGACACTGCCTCAGAACAAAACGAAATTATTGCAAGGCCTAATTGGCTGGTTTTCATGACAGCAGTGTGTAACTCTAGGATTGTGCCAATGGCAGGGATACACCTTTCTCTTCCATCTTACCCTTGAGTGCCTGCGAGCCTCTGTTCCTCTCCTCTAAGGAGTGTGGGCTGGGGACAGCTCTTCTGAGCTGTCATTCTTCCTTGCTAGAGGAAACAGCTTGGGCAGCTTCGGGTCTCCTGACCTCCTGATCTGTGAAGTGCATTCCTCCTCTTGGCCCGCCACTAAGCTCTTCTTCTGGGTCCCCTGCAGGCTCAAGTCTGTCTTGGCCATATCTCCCAACCCCTTCTCTGTCCCACCTGAGTTGAGATGCGTGTGGCCAAGCAGTGAAAATAAACAAGGGCATTTGATATCTGCTCTACAAGATCAGCTGACTTCACCTCCAGGCCTCATTCGTCTCAGCTAAGATATACATACGCCGTGGGACAGGGAAGGAGGCTCCTTCGTCTCGGCCACACGGCTATGATGATTTGACAGAGGGAGGACTGAGAACGAGAGTGGGCAGCAGCAAGTGAAGCAGACTGCTTCTGAGCCTCTTCTGTACTCACTGGAAGCTTCAGCTTCAGACAGAATCTTGTGGTGTGGATAGATGCCCCTTAAACAGCCTCCACTTTTACCCTTTCACTGATGCCAGATCGTCACAAAGAAAAAAAATCTGAAGGGTCAATTTACAAATACATTCCATTCAACAGTAAAATGAGGGGGAAAAGTACATCAAGAGAGCTGTATGTAAAAACATTGAACAAGAAACAGATCCAATCTGCACTGAACCATATTTACAGGGAAAGCCATCTGGCCGTGGTCCAGTTTGTACCTCTCTGCTCTGTTCAGAATGCAGCAAACTCTATTTAGCAGAGCCTTTACCACAGGCAGTAGGCGTTGGCTTATCTAATGTGGGTTTTTGCTGCCAGCAACAATGGTTCTAAAAATAAGCAAGACAACTGTATACCTCACTGAATATCTGTGGCACAGAAAAGGTATTCGAAGCACAACAGATACGGTGAGGCTGGGCGAACCCGCAGCTGCCTCAAGCTCCACACAAGGACAGCTGTCACTTCTCGGCAGCCTCTTTCAGTCTTGGAATCTAGGGGTTGGTTAGCACTGCACGCTCTATACATTTCTTGAATGTAAACTGTATGTACCCTGGGATTTGTCTTAAGATCTCCTTTCAGCTTAGCTGAGAACAGTATTTCCATAATCCTTTGTTGGAATAGGTTCACACTAACATGGGCCATGAGAGTTGTTTAAAATCTCTTCTTTCCTCCCTCCCTCTGTCCTCCCTTTGGCTGGTTTCCTCCTCTCCCTCCCTCTCTTCCTCTCCTCCCTCTCCGTTTCCTCTTCCCTTCCCCTCCCACTGTCTCCTGCTGTCCCTTTTCCCCTCCCCCTTTCTTTCCCTCTCCCCACTTTCCTCCTGTTTCCTTCTATCCCTTTCCCTCTCCCTTCTCTCTTCTACTCCCCCTCCATCCCTCCTTCCATTCCTCTCTCCCTCTCTTCCTTCCCCACCCCTCCTCTCCCCATCTCCTTCTCTCCCTCTCCCCCTTCCCTTCCCCTGTCTTCTTCTCCCTGTTCCTCTCTCCCTCCCTATCCTCCTGTCTCCTTCTTTCCCTCCCTCCCTCTTCTCTATTCCTTCTGCTGCTGTGTGTATATCAGCTGAAGAAGTGAATGAGCTCAGTCAGGTGTGCACATGCTATGATGGGCACGTGGAGGACGGCCTTGGACATCCCTCTTCATCTTCCGCCTTACGTGAGACAGAGTTTTGGGCTCCTTGCTCTATGCCAGGGATTCCTTGCTCCTTGACTCTCTTACCTGGCCAGCAAGCCCACCCAATTGCACTTACCCATGATGCTAGAGTGTAAAGCACAAGGTAGAGACTTAGATGATCCCCGGGTCTTACACATGCTGTGTAGGAAAGCCTTTCCTTTAATAACCAAGACTCTTTCATAGGGAGTGCAGGTGTGTATATTAGTTGCATTTCTGCAAAAGAAAAAAAAAAGATGGAAACGTCTTCATAAGCCAAGAATAAAATGAGCCATGAAACCATGAAAATAAACAGCAGAAATTACTGAACAATCATGTAGACCAGCACCGTCTAGACTCTAAAAACAGTGGGGGTTTCTGAGGCTGAAGGCTGTGGAGGAAGAAAGAGAATGTATCTAGAAAATTCCGAAGTTTTCACTGGTGGACAGAAACTAAGAACATAATGTTGGACGTCAGAGGTGGAAGGCAGAGACCAGCACACAGTGGATGGGGAAGGAAGGCAAGAATGGGGCTTCCATCTAAAGACGGATCTTAGTGTTCACTTAGTTTACGAGGGGAAAGAGAGAGGGAAAGAGAGAGACAGAGAAAGACACACACACACACACACACACACACACACACATATATATAATAGAGAGAATATAATATAATATATATTATACATATATATTATATATTATACATATATATTATACATACACACACATATATATATGTGTGTGTGTATGTATAATATATATATATATATATATATATATATATATATATATATATGAACTGAGAATCTGTAATAGTCACTGCTCAGGAGGCTGAAGCAGGGCTCACAAGAAAGTTTTCAGTGTCAACAGTTGACCACCACAAAGCATGAAGTGTTTAATGCATTTTGAGGATTTAGAATTGGAACTGAGTTAATTAAAACACACTTATAATGAATTGGTTGTGCTACAGGTGCTGGACAGTCCTGCTGTCATGGGCATCATCAGAAGCCTTGGACTTCTTCCTCTGTGCATGTTGGTACCTCAAAGGCAATTATAATGTGTCAACAAAGGGACCATCTTGCCAGGATTGTCACCTCTTACATATGGTTCCCTTTAGAGAGTTAAATATAGCTCAGCTCCCTGGTCTCTAATGCCACACACATGTACCACATAAAAGCCTTTTGAAGACACAGAATTCATTTGAACTTGAACTTCACACACTTGGGCCAGTTTCCTAATCCTCACTTAAATAAATTAAAATCCTCCTTGTGATTTTTTTCAAAGTTAAACTCCTATTAGATTGTTCTGAAGAAAACGACCCTGACTTCCATTACAAAGAAGCAAAGAAGAGAAGTGCTTGCCTGGACTGAAAGCAGGGGGGTGGAGGAGAGTGAGTGAAACAGGGACTCGAGGTATTTCCACAGTTTTCCAGAAATCTCTGTGCCGCACATTTGACATTCGAGGGGTTGATAATGTAACCCAAGACTAGGCTCTTCAGCATGGGCATCTTATTCTCTCCTAGCTTCTGGTAACCAAGATGACCACCTCGCTCTGGCCCTCATCCGGACCATCCTGGCCTACCTAACTGCTTTGAGTGATAGAGATCTCACGCACTAGACTTTCCAAAGCCCCCACAAGTTCCTGTTCACTAGCAGCTGCGTTCAACCTGTTAAGCCTCAGAAGCTCCAATGCTCGCACTCTTCATCAAGGCATTTCCCAGCTGGTCCATGTGCTGGTCTGCAGACCTGAGTCTACACCTCCAGAGGCCTTTTCCTCCTCCCTCACCTGTCCTCTGTATCACCAGCCTGTCCCCCATTCCTGCGCCCCTACCCCATTTCTTCTCTTCCTCTACATGTGCTGTTTGTTGCCTCTGGAGTCCCTGTGGCTCTGCTGTGTACATTGTCTCACCAGCTGCAGGAAGCTTCTCCTCTCTTATTAGGATTTTTTTCCTAGCCACCACCCTGCCCTTCTCAAGTCATTAGAGACATGGACATCAGACATCTCTATGGCATTTACCTTATTAGTCCTTGTGTTACAGCTATGTGTGTGTTTATGGTTTTCCTCTTTTCAGGATGCTGCTTTCTTAATTTCTTTAAAAAAATGCTTTTGTGGGGAGGGTCCAATATATATTCCAGAATGAGACACTTATCTTGACTAATAAAAAACAGTCAGGGTAATGATGGTATTAATTGTGTTTTTAAAAGCTATAATGGTTCAAAAGAATCTTCCCCCCTCACTGATAATTACCACCATGGTAGACTGCATTCAAAAATAAATATGTAAGATGTTTAGCACAGCACCTGGCACAGGAATTAATCACTAAATGTTTGCTCTCTGGTAATTATGATAGCTCTTGATAGCAAAACTGTCAGTCAATAGTTGCAATATTCACAACTGGTTGGGCCAGTAAATAGCACAGTTTTACCATATGGCATTTTTTTTTTCTTTTTAAAAATAAAATAAAGACCTTTATGGATATCACAAATAGTACTGAAAGAGCAAACACATTATAATAAACACATGCTTGTAATCAAGTAATTATTGTGACATCACTAACAAGCACTGTCTTGTATGGAGCGAGGTTCTCTCTTCAGTTTCTTTTTGGAGGCACTTAGACCTATGAGTTTTTCTCTTACTACTGCTTTCATGTATCCCATAAGTTTTGTTATGATGTGTCTTCATTTTTATTAAATTTAAGAACTACAAAAACGTAAAGGGTTGATTCCCTATGCTTTAGAAACAGCTGTGAGCATTTCCTTGTGGTGTGGTTTAAGGGATGTAATGCAAAAACTCGTGGTCATACTAGGCAGAGCTCATCATTAAATGTCAATGGGAACATTATTAGCCTTCCAGAATAGGTTACAATGTCCCCGAAAATCAGCTTAGTTGTTGTTGTTGCTGCTGCTGCTGTTGATGTTTTGTTTTGTTTTAAGTTAAAAATTACCTTGTACATGAAATGAGGGAAACCATCCACAGATAGAATTAAATTACACAGACTTGGCCTGGACTGGGTTCAGGTAACAAACTTAAGGGCTCAGGTTGAGGTGGTGACTTACCAACTGAGTACTTGCCTCTCACGCATGCATAAAGTCCTATTCAATCCTAACTAGCAAAATTAAAATTAAAAAATAAGTGAAAAAAGGCTTGAAGTTCAATTCAACCCTTTAACATAGTGGTATATTGAATCTTATAAAGATAATAATAAAAACTGAACATTTGCTTGTGCATAATGACATGTATATGCCTGGGCCACACGGTGAAAAGAAATAGAAGGGGAAGGGTTTTTCTATATAAAATGTGACTGCTAAATTGTAGTGTATGATAAACTTAGAGCAAGGATAAGGGGACCTACAGGGAGGATGGCTTGGAGGTTAGGGAGTGGCAAAGAGTGTTTCATGGGCCCCCTCTACTTGGGCCTGGTCTAGTTTTAGGAGGTACCCTGTTAAGTCTCTGTTGAAAGAATGCCTACCCTTGGTGCCCCACCACCCTGCCTTTCGTGTCTGTTCTTAGTACTCTCTACCCACTGCCCATCCCTTTGCTTATTGGCTCTAAGTCCTCACTTGTCCTTGAAGTATTCAGTATGGAGTTCCATCACCCCCTGTTGTGGTAGTCCTATATCTTGTACAAGAACCTTGAATACAGTGTCTGTAGCTCTAACAAGAGCAGAGACAGGGAGAAGACAGTAGGGGCAGGAAGCAGGGGGAGGAGGCCAGGAGGCAGATGGGGCCAGATCAGGCAGAGATTCCCACATTGCTTCAAAGATTTGGGCCTCTGCTAAAAGAGAACGGGAAGGCATTGAAGTGTTTAAGCTACAGGATGATCTGATCAAATTTGCATCTTTGAAAGATCATTCTGTCTTTACAAGGAACAAAACTATCTTTAAAAATTTTTACATTATGTAAAGGGACATGAAAGAAAATTGATCTCAGTTAAAGGTATGGTAATCTACACCTCAGGAGGCTGAAGAGCTGAGCAGAAATTTGGAAACATAGTCTAGCTGCAGCTAACTGTGAGTGCTCCTATAGTCCAAGGTCTTTATCCTCAATGACCCTATAGCACTTGGTGTGTTGTGACCACCTCAGCCACAGAAGCCTCCTGTTTAATTGTGGGAGGAGCGTGAGCGTGGGTAGGGTATGTGTAATCATTCCAATAGTATCACCTGAGACCACTACTTACAGAGCAACTGTGTCTACTTACCAAGAAGTGTATACCCACAGAATCAACTAACCTAGGCTCATAGGGGCTCACAGAGACTAAACAGACAGCCAGGGAGAACTCATGGTACTGACCTAGACCCTCTGCACAGATGGATAGCTTGTCTTCATGTGAGACTCCTAACAGTGAGAGCAAGGCTGCCTCTAACTCTGTTGCCTGCCTTTGGGACCCTTTTTCTTCTACAGGATTGCCTCATCTACCTTTACTAGGAGAGAAGGTGCCATGGCTAGTTGATATCCATGGAAGGTCTGCCCTTTTCTAAAGAAAAATGGAGGAGTGGATGAAGGATGGGGTAGGAAGAAGAGAGGTGTGAAAGTAGGTACTGGGAGGAGAAGAGGGAGGGGGAAACTGTATATAAGTATATATACATATGTTATATGTATATGTGTATATGTATACATATATATTACACATGCATGCATATATGTATGTATATATGTATGAAGACATGTATAGATGTATATATGTGTATATATGTGTATTTGTATTTATATGTGTTTATGTGTTGTATATGTTTATGTGTGTAAATGTATATATATGTGTGTGTGTATATATATATATATATATATATATATATATATATATATATATATGTTGTTTTAATAATTAGATAAAGAAAATATGGCCTGTATAGACAATGGAGCTTTATTCAGTGGCATGACAAAATCATGTCCTTTTAAAGAAAGGAAATAGAACCAAAGATCACTGTGTTAAGTGAAATGAGTAAGACTCAGAAAGTCATATTTGTAATCTAGACGTAAAAAATGGAAGGGAGGCTATTGGGGAGGAGTAACAGAATTATAAAACTATTTAGCTACAGGAAGGAAACACATAGGAGAAGGGAGTAGGAATCACAGAGGGTAATATATGAAAATATTATAATGAAACCTCTTATTCTGAACAATCAATATGTGCCAAAGAGAAAGGATATTATCTCAAACAAGTTTCTTTTCAACTTTACAGAGGTCATGCAAGTTGAGTAATGGGGTAAGAGCTGGAGTCATGGGGACTTATGGGTCAAGGTAATAGCCATGAGGGTCCAGGAAAGTGGGGTGAGGGTTACAATGATGGGGGAATGTTTTTGTCATGGGAATGAGAGTTTTTGTCACGTGGATAAGGGTTTTTCTCATGGAGGAGATGATGTGGCCATGGGGATGAGTTGAGGTCAGAGGGATCAGGTTTGGGATGTTACACAATGATGTCACAGCAACCTTATGTGCTTCAGGTCTAACAGGCTCAGGTCAGGGTGTAAGAGCATCAGCTGAGAGAAATGAAATGGACCTACACCTTAGGTAAGGAAGTTCTCAGTGATCTGAGTTGTGAGGCTACAAACAAGGGCTAGGATGAGGCCTGCAGATGTCTTATATGTGAGCCACTTCACCTTTACTGTGGACCCAAGCAAGGAGAGGAAGGCTGGGTCCCAAGAGAATCAGTCTGCTTCTTGCTGTGTGACTAAAGGCTGGTGTTGCACTATGTTGGTGACTTGCCAGCCCACCTCAGTGATGCTCAGGATGGAGAAAGGCTTCTGAAGCCATCCCTACACACCAAACATTGCCCCCTCTGCTCTTGTCTGCAGAGCCCCACACCCTCACCTGCCCAGCTTCCCCCCTGGCTTCAAACACTCTTTCTTCTGATGTTTGGAACCTGCCTTGGAAAACAAGTATTCAGACTCATGACTAAATTTGTCCCAGCAACTTTTGATCTACAGCTTTAACAAAACAACAAACAACCCCAAAACCGAAGTTCCTTCCATTCCGTGCTACGAGATTGCTGTACTCTCTCTGGGCCTTTGGGGTTTGCTTCTGAAATTATGGGCAACTAACAGGCAGAAAAGACAGGAGTCTAAGCATGCAAGTCAGGTTAGCATCTGGCGGGAGCATTTGCCCTGTGATTTGGCTGTGTGTTCCTTTGAGATCATTTTCTCCTTCTCATTTGGTCTATGGTATGATATCTTGCCCCGTCGCTTCCATTTGAAAGTCGGATTGAATATTTGACAGGTGGGGACAGGATTGTGTCTGACAATGCTGCTCCAACGAGGAATAGGGCCTCGAGCTTCCATATTCCATGACTAACTGTGATGGTAATGACAACAAACGGGACTGGATGTCCTGTAGGCACAGGCCAATACAGTATTGTCACATCTGAAAAGACAAGGCTGGCTTTCCAACCCATTATAGACGAGCAAGCTGCAATCAAGACTGCGTGGTCCATGCATCCTCTGGCAGGGGCACTTTTAAAAGCTAGGAAACCACAGGGCTGCATTCCTGGCCTCCCACCCACTGGCCATGGGTGGCAATCAGCCATGGACGTGATGGAGCAATTGACCTTTATAGAAATGAATGAGCATTTCAGGTGAACGTGAGTCGGGACCAGTTTAGCTTTCATTAAGCAGTAAGAACTGTGGCTTGCTATTTGGGTCAGAATTGCTTGATGCCATTAGAGTTTTAATTGGAAACACGCAAGCCTTAATTACCTGTTCGTCATTCTTGTTTGCTGTCAGTGAGAATGGTCCTATTTTAAATTTTCTTAGGCCTTAGTTTGGTTCCCTACCTACCACCCATGGCTGATTAAATTGCTTGGACTAAATTTAGGGCATTTGGTATTTGAAAATCATCTTAAACTTTGGAGGAGTGTCACAGATTAGGAGCATAGCTAATTATAAATGGACTTCAGAAACCTATTTCCTTCTGGGGCCAGTTGGGCACCTACTCTCTAGTCCCCCAGAGAAAGAGTTTGTTCTCAGGAGTCTTATTGCAGCTTGAAGTATTTGCTCACAACCGCTCTGGTGAATGTTCAACTCCACTCCAGGTGCTACATGAATACCTGGCAGGCTAACTCTCAAGGAAAAGCAGAGATGGTCTATGACATAGTAAAACCCTAAAGAGAAGAAGCCTTTCCTCACTGATCTGTTGTCACCCACCCCTGACATCACCTCTCCACATTATACCCATATGCCCACTTCTCTCTCTCTCTTTCTCTCTCTCTCTCTCTCTGACATGTACATGCACACATGCACATGCACGCACGCATACACACACACACACACACACACACACACACACACACAGTCTTCTCTCATCATCCCTTGCATGTAGACACATCACCAGCCCCACTGTCTCCCCATCCCCAATGCCTGCTTTGTGATATGAGAGGTCAAGGAATGTCTTTCTCACCATAGTGTCCCTCGAACTAATATACATTAAAGTGGAAGTCCGTTTGGGCTCTAGATGACTGGATGACAATGCAGCATGTCACTGGCATTTGTCATTGGTATTAACTGCTACTGTGCACTTACAGTTAACATTTTGCAAGCATACAAGCCTCAATCCTTTCCCTAGAAGGCATTCACTACCATCCCTATATTTAAAATGAGGAGACTAAGTTGGTTTGCATAAGGCCAGTACAGGATAATAAATATCTGGCAATCCAGTTCCAAGTTATGCATTCCTGACCATTTCTTTGTATTGACAAGGCTGTTTACAAACTAGAATGAATAAGGAGTAGTCCATACTTATAGGAAATAGGACAGAGACAGTTATCAGCAATGGGAGAGTGAGAGGTCTGGGCTTGAGTGACTGACAGAATGGATGGGGCTGTGTATGGGTGGGGCTCTGGGGCACTGGTCCTAAAAGGCTTGTGAAGGTGAAAAAAGGAAGGCCAAGGAGCCCATATGGCTCTTCCTTTGAAGTGGCTATCCCTGAGGTATCCCTGAGCAGAGCTGTTTGTTACCATCTTGTCACGGTCTCCATTTAGCCTTCTATAACATCCCATTTAAGCATGCAAAGGACCATATTCCCTAACTCTTTGAATTAAGCTGTTGGCATCTCTAGTGTCCATTATCCTACCCACAGTAATGAAGTTGGCAGTGAAGACTGGACACTGTGCTGTTCAGAATGTGATGAAATGAGAATGGTCCATATCACTAATGAGTAGACACGGTAGAGAGGATGCAGAGCATGGAGGAGAGAGAGGAGGGAGGGGGTGGTGAGAGAACACGCATGTGAGTATGAGTGCCCAAAAAGTTCACAAGAGGCCACTAGATCCCCTGTAGCTGGAGTTAAAGGCAGTTTCATGCTGATGCATGCTGGGAATGAAGGAATGAACTCAGATCCCCTGCAAGAGCAGTCTGGAAACCTACCCACTGAGCCATCCCTCCAGGCCCTTGTATTTATTTTAGCCAGCCATCTACAGACCACCCTCTCCTTGCCCTGCCTTGCCAGTACAGTTCACATAGAGGGGAAGTGAGGGTCTAACTGCTCTGTCTCAGCATCGTCTCTGTCCTTGGACTTTAGTTCTCAAGGAAGCAATGGCATTCTTCTACAGTGCTTGCTGTATATATGCACGCATCCTTACACGGAGGAATAGGAAATAACTTTATCTGTTCCTGTTCTTATTTTAAGCCATGCAAGCAAGATCTCTATTTTAACACGGCTCACAGTGTCAATACGTATGAGTTTAGACTGAGTTCAGCTAACAGCACTGGGAGCTGAAACGCTTAAACCGGTCAGGGCTTTGCCTTCCCTGTAGAAGCTAAGTCATGTTTAACTGGACAAGGGATTGGAGATGCCGGGAGGGCACGGATTCTCCCTAGTTCTCCTTTTCCTTGGTGTATTTTCCTGTCAGAGGGCACCACTATAGCTTTGAGTTATGACTCACAGGGAGGCCAGATGAGCAAAAGACAGAGAGGACCTCAGCTTGTGTGCTGCCCTTTCAACGGGCTTCCAAAGCTTTTCTCTGTGAAAATGAGTTTTGAATCCCTCTGGATATCCGAGCCACGGTGTGTGTACCATTGCGCTCCAGGATGAGCATGCAGGGACCTCACACACAAGAGCTGATAAAGCACCGAGGAGTCAAAAGATTCCCCCCTCGAGGCGAGTTGTACCTACACCCTAGGCTCATTCAAAGTGAAGTTTGCTAGAGGTTGCCACAGTATCTAGAAAATGTTGAGTAGAACCCACTGAACTAGAAGAAGTAGAGCTATATGTGTCCTAGTGAAAGATCTTTATCAGAGCATCGCTTATACCATTTGTTTGTTTCTTTCAAGAGAAGGACACGGGGCTCCAGAGATGACTCCGCTGTTAGCAGCAGCGGCTGCTCACCCACAGGATCAGGGTTCAATTCCCGGCACTTACAAAGAGGTTCACTACTGTCTGTAACCCTAGCTCCGGCCTTTATGGATAGGTACTAAAGAGTTCTTACAGATGACCTGCTTAGCCTCACAACTGTCTTTAACTTCAGATCCAAGAGGATCCAACACTTCTGACCTCTGTGGATACAGAATAGACATGTGGTGCACAAGCATGCATTCAGACATACAGAGGAAACACACACATACAATAAAAAGAAATAAATCACAAAAATTAAGACAAGGAGATGTAGCCCAGGCTATCTTCAAACTTCGCCTTAGCTTCTCAAGTATTGTGTTTAAAGGCTTACTTGGTTTGTGTGACAGTGCTAAAAAAAACAAACGGGATTTAAGAACAGCCATATATTTCAGAAACTTCCCAGATTCATTCTTACAGATGGGGGAATAAACCTGATCAGGAGATGCACAGTTTACTCAGGGTTGCAGTGAGGAATGACAGAGTAGGTATCCAGAGTCTAGATCCACACCACGAGCCACCCTGGGCCAGTCTAGAGGACTGTATCCAGCTCACCAGCCCTGCTCGGGAGCTATGCAAACAGGACCCTGCATGGTCTCAGGGTTTTCTTTTCTTTTACACCCAGAAGATAATTTCAGGCAATTGCTGCTGTTTTGATCAACACAGATTCTATTTATATTTTTATAAATGCAGATTTGATTTAAGAAGGAAGATTTCTGAGCTAGATGTGAGGAAATTCCAGTGTTTGCCTGCCTGTCTTAATGAGAACTGTAATATACTCTATCATCTACATATCTACTTGTTAAAAATATAAATAGGAACATCTTCAAACTAGTGTTTATTTTTAAATATTGAAGATGGTGATATTTTCAGTGAACCACATGATTAATAGCACAATGTTGGTAGTAATGTTACCATAGTAACTTTAGATGCAGAGTTGACTTTGAGTGCCTTTATGCCTTAAGTATTTTTAATTCGAATTACTTTCACTATTTTTTAACAAAGTAAAATTAAGAACCTACTTAATATCACATCTCACTTTATGTCAGAAACTAAACAAATAATCATAACAGTTCTTGATCTTTTAAGACTAGTTGCAAACAAGGTCAAAGTACTAATTACTGCTTTGACATATTTTATTAGCTCAATGATTTATAATATGGCTGTAGCCATTGTTAGGTGAAACAATAAAGATCATGCAAGTCAGTAAATTGGATTCTGTCCCCAGGCTTGCTAGTGTTAAGGAATGACCTTAGGACAGCGAACCCATAGTGCCTGCATCAAGTGCTCTGGGGCCAAATATAGGGGACCACCCTTCAGTTTCACCATCTATAGAATTTGATGAGTGGAGTTGTCTGTAAGGGGCTTACAGTGGAGACTTCAAAGTCAAGGTCTTCATAAATTTTCTTGGTGCTCTCGTGATCACCACATTAGCTCCGAATGCTTAGACACTGAGATTTTGTTTTTGTTTTTGTTTTGTTTTGTTTTTTGAGACAGGGTTTCTCTGTATAGCCCTGGCTGTCCTGGAACTCACTCTGTAGACCAGGCTGGCCTCGAACTCAGAAATCCGCCTGCCTCTGCCTCCCGAGTGCTGGGATTAAAGGCGTGCGCCACCACGCCCGGCTCAGCACTGAGATCTTGACTGGCTAGGTATCTTCTAAGAGTTGGCCTTCTTTCTCTCAGTGGTGAGGAGGAGGAAGGTATTGTCAAATGACAGAGGGAAAAGGGGGATTCACCACCAGTCGAGAATCTGAACACTGAAGTGAGCGACTGAGGGTTTGTGGTGATGAACTCTGTACACGACCAATCATCTCAGGATGCATTTAAAGCACTTGCTGTCCAGTCAGGTGTGAAAGTCAGAACTCCCAAAAGAAGCAGAAGTTAGAGCTGGCGGTTAGTGCAGTCAGAGAAGTGACAGATCTTTTTAAAGCACGGCTTTGAAAACATGTGAAGAATCAAGGACCACGTAGACAACCTTAAAGTGAAGGTTAGGTCTAGAACTAACCCGATTGCCTACTCACTCCAGCATCTCCCTCCACACGGATGCCCAGGCTGTAGGAGGGAGAAGTGGGCAGCTTTATAGAAATGGGACACTGAACCAGAACGGAAAAGGAGGCAGTGGCAGGTGGGAAGAGAAGGAGAATGACAGACAGACAGACAGACAGACAGACAGACAGACAGACAGACAGACAGAAGCAGGTGAATGAGAAGGAAAATATGGAATTACCTGGAAGAATAATGAAGGGACCCAATGCCTTCAACATGCCTGAGCATGAGAACTACCTGGGGAAATTTCCCATTTCTTGATTGTTGTCTGTCTGTCTGTCTGTTTATTTATTTATTTAATGGCTGTTTTATTTTGTTTGAAAAGAGGCCTTGCTATGTAACCTTAGCTTCCCTTGGAGTTTTACCAATTCCGTCCTTGAGGGTACTTCCCTCTCCCTTCCCCACCCACTCTCCATTTCATTTGCTGAAACATTTTATACAGTACATGGGATGTGTGTAGCCCATACTTAAAGGTTAAGGAACCATAATATATCAAACACCCATAGGGTTACCACACAATTTCAACATTTGATGTCATCCACTTTTAAAGCTCCCGGGATACCCATCTCAGCTTCTTCTTCTCTTCACCATGTTTAATATTGTTGATCTTACCCTGAATTTAGAGCCAATAGATATGAGGTTATTTGTAAAAAACAATGTAAAGGAGAAAAAGTGGTAAGAGCAATAATGGTGTGAGTGAAGGGTGGGTGATTTGGTTTTACTGAACAATTTCTCTTCTTGAAAATGTTTCTAAAGTTTCTATAAAGTTGGAGCCTAATCCAGTGTCTCCCAGGAGCAGAGGCCACTTGGGTGGTTTCTGGGTGTGGATAAGTACCTCCTGCAGAGTGGGCCACCAAGTGTGATTGTTTTTTCTGAGGTGATTTTTTTTTTTGCCTTGCAATTTGAATAAATGAGTTGTGTGTGTTCATGCTCAAACTACCAGAGTAACCTTGTCACATTCTGTAAAATTAGAGTCATTAACAGGGACAATTCTTGCAGTATTCAGTGGCCCTGGGGGAAGTCACTTTGTTACTTTGTTACTCTGTCACTTTGTTAATGGTAAGTTACTAGACTCTCCCATAAAGAAGGCACAGCTCTGCTGAATTTAATGGAGTTCTTAGATTGGTCTCTGGGTCTTTTTAGCCCTGCAGGTCTTAAGCAGCCAGTTACTAGAGGTAATTCAGAAGGAAGGGCATGAGGGTGGGGGTGGGGGTGGGGTGGGGTGGGGTGGGGAGGAAGCAAGCAGCCCTGAGCAGGTAGCAGGAGAGCTGAGGCTTGCCTCCTGGAGAACTAGACTGTCTTGACCAGTGTCAAATCCTTCCCATTGCCTCCCTCTCTGTTTGGCACAGAACTGCTTGCTGACTCCAGTGGAAGTTGGACAGACAACTGCTCACCAAGACTTCCAGAGCTTTCCAGATTTCCTGTGCTTTCCTGTCAGCTACGCTTCCAACTCCACTACTTCAGGACAACTAGCAGCATCAGATCTTGTTCAGAGACACCTCTTCAGCCTCCATTGGTTTGACACAAGAGGGGCAACAAAGGAGTACTCTCCCTCCCCCTAGTTATTCACCCACAAACCTCCCAAGGCCCAGAGATGAGTCAGCAGGTTTTTGGCCTAAATCTCTGAACCAAAGTTGTCAGGATGCTCTGTAACAACTCCTGGGCCTAAGCAAGGAGGAATTGATAAGTGGTCAATAGGTACCATTCTCACTCAGGCCGACATGATGGAGAAATGACAGACAAAATTCAAAATGTACTAAGTTAAGGGACCATGTCTGACTAGGGCAGTGTGGCCACCGGAGCCTTTCTCCACCTCAGCACTAGTGACCTTTGGATCAGCTGTGTTGTGGGACACTGTGCTTCTATGGCTTCTTCCTACTAGCTGCCAGCTGCAGCCCCTCTGTCTCCTCAACTCAGGACAAGGAAAAATGTCTGCACACATAGACCAATTCCCCTGTGGCAGGTTCATCCTTCACTGATTGTAACAGGGAACTAGCTGCTATAGAGAGTGTGTTTTTGGATTTTGAATGGCTTTTCTCAAATATTATTCTCAAACTATCTGTGAAAAATAGGAACTCTGCTGAATCCTGGGGGCCAAAATTACTGAGCTCCCATCACTTACATTTTAATGAGTATGGTAGGATAATTTTTTCAGTTCTAGGATTGAATTCTGGGCGTCACAGATTGTAGGGGGAGCGGCTGATACTAAAATCTGATTCAGTATCTGGTTCTGATACTGAAAGCTAATACTGAAATCAATTATTTCTTGATTATAAGACGACAGAAAGACGACAGAATAAAGACGACAGAAGCTAGTCAATCGGCAAAGGTAAAGAGGTGGGAATTCTGGGTGCCAGGAGGAAGAGGAGGGAAAGGCATAGAGAAAGGGCCAGACACTTTGCAAGGTCTAGGGGGTCAACTAGAACCAGTGGTGGCCTCTGCTACCAGCAGAATTCTAACATAGGATAGCTGTTGAGTTTAGAGCAATAGATTCCACGCCCAGCAGTTGTGTTATCTGGCTGGTTTTAACATATTAAGGCTGTCTGGGGTCTTCCATCCCCCATGCCTCAGGTGGGCAGGAGGAAGGGCACAGCCTCGGTGCAGTCCTTAGAGGTCTGGCAGAACTAGCCATGAGGGTTTGGAGGGAGGATTGAAGCTCACATGGGGCAGAGAACCAGCTGGCTCTTGGTAAAGCTATATTGGGAATGGGACCAGCGGCAACTTGTTCTCAGAGCCAAGTTGAGAGCATGGCCCCGAAAAGGTGTTAGCATAGCTTTTTAAAACTACATGCTACCACGCATGTCAGACATACACTCTGCTGTTGAGTTATAACCTCATCTACATAAGAAATTAATATTTGAAACTCATGGTCTTTCCTAGTAGTTGGATCAGAGAGAATCTCATATTTGCTAAGCCAATAATAAGTGGTCACATTGCTGGTCATGTCAGTGGTGGTAGGAAGACCCAGTTTTCCTGCTCCAGTCAGTGTTCTCACCCTGTACGGCCAGCACAACCTGCCTGTCCCACCACTTGTCATTCCTTAAGTTAAGTCAAGGAAAGTCATCATTATTGTGCAACACCTTACCTGGTAGAGTAAATCCTCCACAACTCCATACTCCGAATCCAAGCACAGTGCACGGACGAATGCTCAGTAGAAACTTCAATTTGGAGGAAGGATGAAGTGAATTTTGAGTTTCCAATAAAGCACACATTGATTTTCATCTGCCTGTCTTAGCTGGACAACCCTCAGGAGGCTTCTGTGAATGGATCCTGGTGCTGGTGGTAGTGGCTGGGTGGTAGTGGCTGCAGGGAGTGGGTAGATGTGGACCCTTGGGGGTTGGAGGGTGGGAAGCACTCCATTGAGAAGGGAGAACCTGGGAGAACAAGAGCACCCTAAGATTGAACAGAGTCAGCCTTAATTTTTATCTTAAGGCTGCTTCTGCCAATATCAATAGATTATGTTTATGATGTATTTACTCTGTGTTCACCTTACCTTCTCAGCTCATTAGGAGGAAGGTGTCCTTATTACGGCTGTTGGTGTCATGTATCAAATGTCTAATTGAGGTCCCCATTAATATATCAAAGGGGACACTGACCACCAGGTTCTCCCTGCATCCCTCAGTCTCTACCTGTTACAGGGTACAGCTGGCACACCCCTTCCCATACCCTAAACTTCTCCAGCCCAGGGGCATCCCTCCCCACAGCTCCACTGGCTTCTATATAACTGTTGCCAGTTGTCATGAATCAGAGCGGAAAGCAAATCCTCGAACTCAGTGTAAAGGTTCACTTTATTTATTCATAAACAGCAATAAGCAAATAAATGGCGAAATGGTCCCGCACTTGTTCACACACACTCCTCAGTAGCCTTTCCGGTCTGGCTGGCGTGGCGTGGCTCGGTAAAAGCATCCGGTGGTCCACAACTCAATGTTTCCTGCTTTCGGATCTTCTGGAGCAGAGCTGCAGCGGTGCAGGCTAGTGGTCCACGTGGGCATCTGCGTGGAGACCGCGTGGATTGTTTCTCGGCGGCATGTCGTTTCTCTGTTGGGCTCCGAGATCTTGAGTGATTTGCCATACCAGACGGGAGTTTTTAAGCTAAATTCAGCCAATCAAAACTGAGGTGTACCACACACACCCTCCATGGCCTGGTTTTCATAGTTATCTAGGGCCGCAGGTGCCGTCCATGGTGCTGCCCTACTGTGGGCTCCGGTGGCAGGCATGAGTTGTTCTTATCACTCGCACCCACTCTGCGGTCACGAGTGCAGCCGAGGTGGCAGCTTTACAGCATGGGGAAAATGCCTTCTGAGGCCATGTGTTCTTTATGATAACTCAGCCATCTTGGCTCTGCCAGACTCTTGGCCAAGACTGCCCACCCTTCTCCTGCACCCAGGTCAGTGGCTCCTCTCCCTTCGTCCCTTCCCTCTTTTGTCACATGGCTTGACTCAGGATCATACTCATTCTGGACTCTCCCAGATATCTGTGCCTCTGGCTATGCCCTCCCTTTAATTCTGGACTCTCCCAGATATCTGTGCCTCTGGCTATGCCCTCCCTTTAATCTACAAAAACTTTCTCCTCCATCATACCTAGGATTAGCCATGTCTTTTCCCTTTCTTTCTTTCTTTCTTTCTTTCTTTCTTTCTTTCTTTCTTTCTTTCTTTCTTTCTTTCTTTTCATTCAGTTGGGAAGACTGAAGTTTCCAGAGAGACAAATGTAGTTCTTTCATTTCAGACCCTGGTTCTTATCAAGAGCATTATGGGATGCCTGGGTTCCACAAAGTTCTACTTGCCAAACACCATGGCCTTGTTGACACACCCAAGAAAAAGCCCTGTGTGAGCAGAAGCGGGGACAAAGCTTCCGGCAGACTTCTGCAGAAAGGACAGTCAGTCTAGTCTGAGAAAATAGATTGTGATTTAGTTCATGATTCAGGCTTCTCAAATCAGCACCCTGTCCCTCTGCCACAATTTAGCAGGGTGGTCTTGAGTTGAATCTGCAAGGCTACCCCCAGGAGTCCAGCAGGAGAACCTGGGTCTGAACCCCCTGGGTCCAGGCAGAGACACAGGGAGCTTAACTGCTAAAAGACACTGGAGCCCTTTAAACATTTCTTGGCCACCTTGATTTCTTTTCCCATGCTGTCTTTTGCATTCAAATTACCTTTTCTGCCTTCTTTTCCTCCTCCAAGACATCTGCTTTCATTTGAATTCATTCATATAAAAATAAAGGGAACATGAAGACCATTCAAAGAGATTGTTCTTGTTCAGGGACCCTTCAGAGAAGGCCTGGGGCCCTGGAGCCCGCTGGGAAGTTTGTCACCAGAGGAGAGATAGCTGGGCTGAAAGGAGGGTGGTGTTGAGGGTCAGAAGCAAAGGTGAATCTGTTTAAAGCTAAGGAAGAAAACAGAGAAGAAGGGAGGGAAAGAGGGAGAGAGGGAGGAGGAAAGGGAGAGAAGTCCAGCAAAGAAAGAACACCAGGTACTCTAATTGGACCACAGGATTTTAATGCCTAAGAATTATAACAAATTAGAATTGTCTCACATAATTTACTCTGTTGTCTTTGATTCTCCCCATCTCCCCCCCCCCCCCCCCCCCCCCGGCTTCCTTTGTTTCTGTTTCCCTGGTTCACATAGGCTGGAGAACACAGCTTTGGGAGAGGCAGGCAAGATCTAAGAGACAATATTCCAACCTGTTTTACCAGGCACCCTGATTGCTTTTGGGTCCCTTAAAGGTGAAGTTTTATAATCAACACAGAAAGATTCTATCAGAACCTAGAATTACTCTGCAGCTAGTTTTCAAAAAGTACCATGGTCTTTAGTTGGACCATTTTCCCCTGAGAGCCAAACTAAAGCTTTGTGCTGACTATGCCCAGAAATTCAGAACACCGTGCTCACAGGGGGCCTTTCCTTGTGTGTGGCTGAACAAGGTCATACCTAACACACTGCAACGACCTTGGGGAGAGGCTTTTCAAGGGCTTTCCTCAACATCTCTTGCTTTTCAGGTTGAAGCACGCAAGGGCATCCTGGGATAGAATTTGGGTCCCTAAGTGAGCCACTTGACATTGGTGCGGGGGTGCTAGGGGCTGGGCCAGTCAACTCAGTGGGAAGGCTTTCATTCACCTCAAGGCCACTCCACCCCAACAGACTGTTAAGTGTCTTTGTTGGGGCTGGTATGTTTGCAAAGTAGGTATCTACTATAAATACAAAAACAAAACAAAACAAAATACCAAAGAGAGTTAAACACCTCAAAATTGAAAAGAAATCTAGCAAGCTAAGGAAAGCAGCCCTTTGTTTGCCCCAGAGGGACTCCCTCACGAGTCCCCAAAAGAGAGAAATAAACCTGACAAAACCTAAAATGAAGGTGAAACCTTGATAACAGCCGCCACCAGGAAGAACTCTGCTACTTCCTTCCACAGAATAATTTGGTCTAAAACTCACATCTTTCCTGTCTTTTTAAAAGGCTTCCCTGTGGGAGTGTCTACTCTCTGAACTGCCACTTCCAAGACAAAGCACTCCCTTTGAGAGAATGGAGCTAATTACATTCATGTCTTATTCAAGTGATCCCTTTTATCATGATGACAGTGGACTTTGAAATCAGCTTGAGATTCCACAATGGAGCTATGGGAATTTTCCTAGATAGGAACCTGAGACGAAGGCAGTGCCTGCTGCTAAGCTTACATGGTAGCCTTCTGAGAGTAGGTGGAAGTAGCAAGAACTGACCTGAGCCCTGGCCAGCAGCATAGACAGATGCGCTTCTGTTTTTCCACACCGTCAGAATTCATTGGCAAACAATAAATTCCCAAGGTTTAGTGGGTTCAATGACAGTAATTTGCCATAAAAAAATCTTACTTTTGTAGCTTGGTAGCTTGGAGGTGAGTAAAGTTCTTTATGACTAAATTACAAATATTCTCTCTTACACAGAGCACACAATAAATAACTCTATGCATCTCTGTACATATACATAAGTTACAGAAGGAATACAAGTTAGAGACACTGAAGCAGAGTTCAATAGGTTTCATAAATGGGAGGTTGTAGGTTCAAGAATTTCAAAACATACTTTTAGTAAGGTTTCTCAAATAACTTCAACCCCTCTTCGAGCCTACCATCCAAAGGTAGGGGAGAAAAGATGGTAAATAGGACAAGGGGATGCGGACCTGTTTCCGAAGTGTTTCTTTGGGACAACTACAATCTCTGTTGTCCTGTTCAGTAGTGTCAGGATACCAAATGCAAGTTAGCAATGGTCACACGATCCAGCAGAAACCGCCAGGCCTCCAAAGAGTCAGCGCAAGTCAGTGGGAGTGACCAGACCAGCTGGAATGCCAGGAGTTCTCTGCATGTGCCTCTCTCAACAAAGTGAAGATCAGTGATGACCCTCAAAGAGCTGAACAGCTAACTATACAGGGCTAGCCCCTTCACCGTCTGTTGAGTCCTATTTATACTCTCTCCAAACACCACTCGTACTCCCACAGATCTTGCCTCAGCAAAACACCACATGAATCTGCATCACATAGCACAACCAGGAACTTCCAACTCAGTGGGTCAGGTCCAGGCCCAGGCCCAGATGGCAGGACAGGGAGGTGACAGGTAGGTGACACGCAGTCACTCAGCTGTATCAATAACTGAGCCAAGCTGGGGAGTCCTTAGTGTTGGCATCAGGACCTCCCAAACCTATGACATCACATAGGAGACAGTGCAACCTACAGACCTGTTACCAAGACAACAGCTACCATATTCCCAGAATCCACTTGGCTCATGACCCACCTTTACCTGCATTATGTCATTTTCCGTATAAATAAGGGGAACGCCTCTCTCTCTCTCTTTTCCCTTCTCTTTCTTCCACCACATTTCTCTCTCTCTCTCTCTCTCTCTCTCTCTCTCTCTCTCTCTCCTCCAATAAACTTCTCATATGTGGAACTGTTAGGTCCAATATGCTGTGTTCAGACTTGAGCTGAGTTTGTAATGCATCACTTAGTACTACATGCGAACGCGCGCTCACACACACACACACACACCACTCGTGTGCATACACAACAGGTGATTAAGGTGATTAAACTGGTGTAAGTCTGTGTCATTGCAATGCTAAGTGTCTCTCACTTTCTTGGGTCCAGGAAAGGAAGCTGCTAGATCTTTACTAGATCTTTACTGGATCTGCTATGCCCAGTGCTTGGGCCTGATTGTTCTGAAAAGACTTTAATATGCCAGCATGCCCTCAAAGTTCTCTCATTTGTCTACAATAAACTGGTGAGGTGGCTCACTTTCCACCCTCAGCAATCAGTCTGTGGTGACTGATAAATGGTGCATGTTCTAGGTATGCTCAGGGGCTACAGTCATCTTTCTTCCTCAAAATGGAATCATAGGGTGCTTCTCAAATGGAGTCTCCTAGAGCTATGCATGACTTGAAAAAACAAACTTATATATAAGTAGGACATACCCTGATCTCAACCTGAATCATTCTATTGAGTAATGTTTTCCCCTCTGATGATATACATTGCCTCTGAATGAAGGGATATAGTAAAAATTTCAAATATGTGATATTTGAAATGTAAGCAAGTACTCTGTTTTAAATATCATGCCCTCGATGGGAACAGAGAAATGCAATTTTTAGGTCTCTCCTCCCATCTTCCTGTAGAGTGCACTCTGAGCACCTTGAAGATAAATCATCCTCTAGGGCCCGGAGAGGTGGCTTAGTGGTTATGAGTATGCACTGTTCTCACAGATGCACCATGCTTGGGTCCAAGAATATACATGGTAGCTCATAACTGCCTATAATTCCAGCTTCGGGGCCTTTGACTCCCTTCTGGCTTCAGTGGACACCTGTATTCATATGCACACACCTACATCACACACACACACACACACACACACACACACACACACACACACACACACATATATATATATATATATATATATATATATATATATATGATAAAATAAATCTTCTGTATGCTCAGTTTCTGTAAACTTATAATTCTTTGCAAGTATAGTTGTATTTGTGAACACTTAGAAATTCAATTTGGGCATCTCTCCTAAGGACCTGAATAGCATTCAACAGTATCCAATGCTATGACCCTACAAAGTGACCCCTGGTGACTTCACCTGTCTGTCCTCAGTCACTTCCCACCTCTCTCTCTCTCTCTCTCTCTCTCTCTCTCTCTCTCTCCTACTATAGGGGTTCTAAGAACATGTTTCTAGGGGGTTGTTCTCTAATATAATTCCAACTGTTGGCTAGAGGAAAAAAATGTATATAGGCAAATTGAAAGATGCTTGCTTACATGGTGTTTAAAACCTGCAGAGAAATAGCATTAAGAATCCCATCAGCCCAAACTTAGGCATCACTGCCTGTGCCTAAGCTAAATTTTGGCTACTCATCCTCAATCAGCCAACTAAAAGACTCAAATTAATATTAGAAAGCAGAGAATGGAGATTTATTCAATTTTGCCATGTGAGAGAAAAGAGGTCATGTGACCCTTTCCCTAATTCCATCTTCAGGATCCTGGAGTGAGATTTAAATTTAAGTAGATGGAAGAGGGTCTGACATCTAAATATCTGGTCCAGGTATGGTTTCACCTACCTATGGTGTGAGGCCACCTTCCCTCCATTGTTCTAGAGAATTTCTAGGAACATTTTTTAATACTGACTGAGAGACTTATTACTTCCGATGAAGACAGGAATGATCAGAGACATTTCCTCATTTGCAATTCACTCTTGAATTTTATTCATTTTAATAATGTCAGTAGCACTTGACTGATATCTTTGCTTTAAAGAATGCATGATTTTCACTTAGTGTTTATTTCATTTTCTTGGAGAAGTTATACCTTGATCTCCTCTGGCCATTTCCATGTAAATACAATAGTGATGCATTATGCAAGTTTAAAGTTATGAAAATTTAGATAAAACATTAGGAATTTCTTTAACTGGTGAAAGTCTGTTGGAATTTAAGGTACGATTTCTTGAAATCAGAGAGGAGTGTTGGCTGAGAACACCCTGTAATCCAAATATCAGAATACAGGTTGGTCATCATGCTTAGAATTGATTAAATGGATTCTAAAATCAGTAATAGGGAAGATTTATGTCTGCACCTTAACATTACAGCCTGGCTTTACCATCTTAACTACCAGACCAGTGCTGTCTTGAAAAATAAACATTACAGTTGCCAAGGAAACAGAAATCACCTTGGAGATATTAACACCAGTAAGACTAACAATGAAGGCTGCAATCAATCATGAGCAAACAAAGAGCAGCAAACATTTTCATAAGGCATAAGAGACAGTTTTCTTTCAGAGACTATTTAGAATCATAGCAATGTGGTTATCTGTGAATGTTGGACTCTGCTAGTAAATGGTTACATTTCTAATCACTGACCGACTTTTTGCCTGACAATCGTTTGGGTTCTGAAGTTTCTTTTAGGTATGGTAAAAAAAGGCCCCAGATAAAGGAAACCTTGTCAATCTGCAAGCACCTCTGATAATTATCTATTATTTTCCCTCTGCTCTGAATTAGATATTTGAAGTTTAAAATGTCTGTGGATTTTACAAAAATGAAGAACTTTTCCAAAGCATCAAAGGCACTATAATTCCAACAAGAAACTTTGTTATTGGGCAGGAAAACAGTATTAGTCTTAAACAAAAGATTTCATAGCTGAATTTAGGGAGGATAACTTTTTTTTTTTTTTTTTTGGTTGTTGTTACACGCCTTGTACCTCAAAGGACAGTAAAACATTATCAACAATGAGGCTGTCCCAATAATACACTTACCTCAAATTTTAGCATTAAAGGAGGAGATAAAGCAGAAGTAGATATGCTTTTTCATATAAAGAATAGCTGTACATAAAAATGCTATTCAAGTTAGATAATGTTCGATGTTTCAATACATGCTCTTTGCTTTTTAACACTTCCATCTGAACAAAAGACATGATGTAGTAATGAACTAACTTGGTGCCTGTGACAGAAAACCCTGAATATCTTTGTTTTACTTTATAAAGATGTTTTCCTTACTTCTGACATCTTCCAATTTGATTTCCCATTGATCAGTTTTTATGCCACAGTAAGATACCATGGATAGATACCATGTATTTTAAGGAGATCAAATAAAAAAGTCCATCGTACCATCGATCCAGTGTTCTTTCCAAACAACTTAGTGGATCAAATGACCACATGAAGGACCTAGGGAAGCAGAGGGTATGTATAGTGATACCAGGGGATGCCACTATTTATAAGCAGAATGTGAAAAAAACGATACTGGACAAGTGACCCAGTTTCTCCAACAAAGAAGTCCAAGAGAACACAAAAGGCAAAGGAAGACCCCCAAGAGAGACCGAGGAAACATATTAACCAGCTGTCAACAGGAACCTTACTTAGATTTTATACGGGGGAGTCAATGAAACGGAACGGAATGGCCAGACAACTGGAGCACACTGAGTGTTACTTGATCATAGTTAAGAGTCAATGCTAAGTTGTGGTAAGAAAAATACTATGATAAAATTTAAAAAAATAATAATAAAAAGAGGAGCTTCTGAGATGTCTAGCTGAGTAATGGTATCACTGCCAAGCCTAAGGACCCTAGTTCAAAACCTGGGACCCAAGTGGTACAAGGAAAGATCTCAAAGATCTGACCCCCTCATATATCATAGCTCGCGTTCTCCAAATAAATAGATATAATTAAAAGAACCGCACAAATAAAACATCCTTGAAGGATAATGATGAGCTCATCTACAAATGAGGTGATGGTGGAGGTAATGCCTTAGCTTTGTAAAGGCATCAACAGAAGAGTCCTTATAGATTATAAAAACTGACATTAGAAGTAATATTCAATATTCTACATTCAGATCTTGGCCTTGAGGATCTTGCTGCTCTTGGTTCTTATTCAGATTGCCTAAGCGAATCCTCACTGCAAAGTAGTTGCTTTCCAAGCATGAGGCAGAGGTGTCAGGGCCCCGCAGTTTCCTCCTGATGCTAAGGCTGTATGTTCCTCTGCTGCCTCTGTCTGTCTTGAGCAAACACAGGGGTTTCTGGAGGCCATTCCGCTGGCTGCTGCTGAGGGGGTCAGTGGGTGGGAAAACTGGATTGTTTTGTTTTCCATTTAAGTTCCTGACTTTATTTTCTAAAACATTAAATGCATATAGACAGAAAACATAAACTTATGTCTCTTATTCTTCAATGAATTTATTAAGAATATATTAAGTTCCTGGGGCTAAAAGCTTGAAAACTCTTGTGTTTGTTGCCTTGAGTGGCACTGCTATGCAAAATATTACAGGAGCACATTGGACTGTATTGAGCATACATAGAAAACTGTTCAATCTATCTATTTCCAGCTTGTCTACATTGCTAACAAGATGTCCATATTGCTATAGAGTTCTAAAGTGGGAATCTTGGCTTCATTATATATGTCAAAAGACCGAATTTAAATAAACGATTGAACTGGCTTTTTATTTGAGACACTTGTGCATCTAGGTAGCATCTCATAAGAAGCTTAGAAAGTTCTTTCACAAGAAGAGTGGGAAGGGTGTTTTTACAGGCAAAAGGCCAAAGAAATCGGAACAGACAATAAAGGCAGATTGGTCATTTTGACATAGGGTTAAAATAGAGAGGATTGCCTGAAAGAGGACTTGGCTGTCTCTGTTCTCTGATTTCTCAGAAGTCAAACAACTCAATTCCAGTTTGCTGGTGTGGAACCTGTCATGGTTTGTATATGCTTGTAAAAGACATGGCCTTGTTGCAGTAGGTGTGTCCCTGGGTGTGTGTGTGGGGGGTGTGAGACCCCCCATTTTAGCTGCCTGGAAGCCAGTATTCTGCTAGCAACCTTCAGATGAAGATATAGAACTCTCCGCTCCTCCTACACCATGCCTGCCTGGACATCGCCATGCTCCCACCTTGATGAGAATGGATTGAACCTCTGAATCTGTAAGCCAGCTCAAATTAAATGTTGTCCTTATAAGAGTTGCTTTAGTCATGGTGTCTGTTCACAGCAGTAAATCCCTGACTAAGGCAGCAACCTTAGCCCAGGGTCAGGCTGTGCTCTACTGTGTTTTTTGAGCCCTAGTACATAGCTCAGGCCAAACCAAAAGCCTCCTGTACATCTTGTTTTACATTTTTTTTACATTACCTTACAGCAAGACATGAGCTAATTACACCTGCTCTGCTTGTAATATTAGTGTTTGAATCAACCAATGAATAATTCCATGGTTATACAAGAACAGGTAAGCTTACCTTGGTCTATGCCAATAATGGACACCATAAGCCTGTGCTCAGGAGATGGGGAGCAGGGCCCAGAAGAGATAATGGAATCCAAGGAAGGGGGCCTGGTTTGCAAAGAACAGGAGTGGTCTGGAAGCCTGCAGGTTGAGCTCTTCTGTTTCCAACAGTTCCTGAAAACAGTTCTCTAGTTGCTGTCTAGGGCAGCAAAGCTGCTTTCTGGTTTGAAGGAAGAGGGGCCTTGAGGGAAGCAGGGCCTACAGGGTACAGATCCCCCTATGCCTGCTTACAAAGCCCATGCTGGTTTACAAGAAAACAAAGATACTCCTGTCATTGGTAGACATTAGAAAACCAAAGTGAGAGCGGAACCAGTCCACTAACATGCGTGAATAATTGCCTTATGTCTTTTCTTTGGGGAGCTGAGAGGCTAGAACAGGAGGTTGAGGAAGATTTACCAGAGAGACGAGCAGTGGGCAGCCGTGGAGGTAGGGAGCACACAGGCATGCTGAATGCTTCCCTGTGGTTGAGTGCCCTGGAGGTAGGGAGCACACAGGCGTGCTGAATGCTTCCCTGTGGTTGAGTGCCCTGGAGGTAGGGAGCACACAGGCGTGCTGAATGCTTCCCTGTGGTTGGGTTCTGGCTGTGTCTTCAACCTTTTTGCCTGAGTGGCTTTTCAAGTGTGGATAAGAATAAATGCTACTCTACACTCCAAATTTTGGGGATATTTTGCATTTTGTCTTTTTTTTCTTTAAATAAGTAATGATTTTAGTTCTCAGATATTCTACTGAATATCACTTTTTGGATATACTCAGATCCATTAATTCACAGAGACTGACCGTTTTCAGGTTTTTGGATCATTCCAGAATCAAACATTTCAAAACTCTTTGCCTTTGTTCTTGGTGGCCCAATCTAGCCTCTGTGTTCTGAGTCCATTGTTCATCCCTTTATCACGTTTGTTGTTAGAAGGGATATCCTCATCCACAGTGCTGGAGTGTGTAGGTCACAGAAGCAGGAGGAAGATCCAGGCTACAGTGTAAGGGTGAATGTACAGCATGGGGAGTGAGCGGAAGGAAGATCAGCGCAATGCTGTCTGTGTCACGTGGCACAAGAGTTTTGCGTTTCTATGACTGGCAAGATCCTTGGAGGTCCGGTGCTCTCAATTGCTTTTGTTTCTGCAATGTCTTATACAGTACCTTGTATATACTGAGAGCTCAAAAGGTAACTGCGACAGCTGTTGTTTGAGTGTTGGCTTCAGGGGGACTTTTACCTCTTAAAATAGACAGTTCCATTTTCTATTTTAATTTATTTTATTTTTAATTTGTTAAATTTATTTTTAATGTATTAAAATAAAAAATTAATTTTAGTGAATTTTATTTAAAAAGCTACATATTACATTTATAACTAGTAAGATAATATAAATTATATAGATACATATTATGTATACATATATAATAATATATGCATATATTATGTAATATATGTGTATATAATATATGCATATTATTTATTTATTTTAATTATTTATTTATTTACATCCCAAATGTTGCCCCCCATCCCCTCTTATGGAGTTCCTTCCCTCATCCCCTTCCCCTCACCTCTGAGAGAGCAGTCTCCATATCCTCCTCAGAACCCCCCCACCCCGGTGCATCAAGTCTCTGCAGGATTCCTCTCCCACTGAAGCCAGAAAAGGCAGCCCTCTGCTACATATGTGTCAGGAGCCTTGGACCAACCCTTGTATGTTCTCTGTTTGGTGGCTCAGTATCTGAGAGCATCCAGAGGTACAGGTAGCTGTCACTGTTGGTCTTCCTGGGGGGTTACTATCTGCTTAAAGGTCTTCAATACTTAGCCCAACTCTTCCATAGGTGTCTCTGACCTCCATCCAATGTTTGGCTGTGGGTATCTGCGTCTATCTCAGGCAGCTGCTGGGTAGAGCTTCTCAGAGGACTGCTATGATAGGCTCTTGTCTGCAAGAACAGCATAGCATCAGTAATAGTGTGAGGGATTGATGCCTGCCCGTGGGATTGATCTCAAAACGGGCTGGTCACCATTTGTCCATTCCTTCAGTCTGTGCTCAATTTTGTCCCTGTGTTTCTTTTAGACAGAACCAGTTTTTGGTCAAAGGTTTTTTAGGTGAGTTAGTATCCCCATCCTTCCACTGGGGTCCCTGTCTAGCTACTAGAGGTGGTCTTTCAGGTTCAATATCCCAACTGTTGGGCATTTCTGCTAAGGTCACCTGCATTAACCCCTGGGAGCCTCTCATATCCCAGGTCTCTGGGCCTTCTTAGAGAGAAGACCCCTGGCAGCTGCATATTTCTATTCATTCTCCTTGTCCTCTGGGACTTTCTCCTGTATCTCCCTATACTTGATCCTGCCCCCCCAACCCCCCTATCCCTTCCCTCACCCACCCTGATCTCTCCCTTCCTCTGCCTCCCATGACTATTTTGTTCCCCTTCCTAAGAGGGATAGAAGCATCCTTACTTGGGCCTCCTTGTTTAATTTCTGTGGGTCTGTAAGGTATATCATAGGTATTCTGAAATTTTGGCTAATATTCACTTATCAGTGAGTATATGCCATGCTTATCTTTTGGGGTCTGGGTTACCTCTCTCGGGATATCTTTTAGTTCCATCCATTTACCTGAAAAATTCACAATGTCTTTGTTTTTAATAATTGAATACACCACATTTTCTGTATCAATTTTTTGGCTAAGGGACATTTGGGTTGCTTCCAGTTTCTGGCTATTACGAATAAAGCTACTATGAACATAGCATAGGTATGGTGGAGCATCTTTTGGGTATATGACCAGGAGTGGTATAGCTGGATCTTCAGGTAGAATTATTTCCAATTTTCTGAGAATGTATAGATTATTTCCAGAATGGTTGTAGCAGTTTATAATTCCACCAGCAGTAAAGGAGTATTCCTCTTTATCCACATCCTTGCCAGCATGTGTTGTTGCTTGAATTTTTGATACTAACCTTCTGATTGGTGTAAGCTGGAAACTCAGGGTTGTTTTGATTTGCATCTCCATGGTGACTAAGGATGCTGACCATTTCTTTAAGTGCTTCTCAGCCATTCGAGATTCTTCTGTTCAGAATTCTTAGTTTAGTTCTGGACCCCATTTCTGGTGTGGTTATTTGGTTTTTTAGAGTCTAACTTCTTGAGTCCTTTATATATTTTAGATATTAATCCTCTGCCCTTATAAAGGGTTAACTAAGATCCTTTCCCAATCTGTAGGCTGTCGTTTTGTCTTATTGACAGTGTCTTTGCTTTACAGAAAGTTTGCAGTTTCATGAGGTCCCATTTATCAATTTTCGACCCTAGTGCCTGAACCATTGATGTTCTGTTCAGGACATTTTTTTTCCCTGTGCTATTGCGTTCAAGGTTGTTTCCCACTTTCTTTTCTATTAGCTTCAGTGCATCTGGTTTTATGTTGAGTTCTTTGATCCAGTTGGACTTGAGTTTTGTTTGGGGTAATACATTTGCATCTTCTGCATGCAGACATCAGTTAGTCCAGATCCATTTGTTGAAGATGTTCTCCCTGTTCCACCATATTATCTCGGCTACTTTGTCAAAAATCAAGTGTCTGTAGATGTGTGGGTTTATTTCTGGGTCTTCGATTTAATTCAATTGATTCACCTGTCAGCCTCTATACCAATACTGTGCAGTTTTTATTACTATTGCTCTGTAGTACAGCTTTAGGTCAGGGATAGTGATACCTCCACAGATTCTTTTACTGTTCAGGAATTTTTTTGGCTATCCTGGGTTTTTTTTTTAAATATGAAATTGAGTATTGTTCTTTCAAGATTTGTGAAGAATTGTGTTGAAATTTTGATGGGAATGGCATTGCATCTGTAGATTGCTTTTGGTAAGATAGCCATTTCACTATGTTAATCCTAAAGATCCATGAGCAAGGGAGATCTTTCCATCTTCTGATATTTTCCTTAGTTTCAAGGACTTGAAGTTCTTATACAGGACTTTCACTTGCTTGATTAGAGTTACACCAAGGTATTTTATGTTATTTGTGGCAATTCTGAAAAATACTATTTTCCCAACTTCTTTCTTAGCCTGTTTATTGATTGTATATATTATATAGTATGTATTATATTATATATATATGTATATATATATATATATATATCACTTGTACATAATATAATAATACATATATTAGGGATACACATTGTATATGTATATACATGTATACGCAAATACACATTATGTAACATGTATGTATGTGCATATAATATATGCATATCATATATTATATATACATATACATACACACATGTATATATGTGTATATATATAATATATTATATAACACACATGTATATATATATATATATATATATATATATATATATATATATATATATATAATATATTATATATATAATTTTTGGTGATCCAGAGTCTTGTAACATAGCCAAGAATAGAGCTTCCTTTGCCTCCACTTCTCCTGGGTGATGGAATTGCAAGTGTGTATTATCACACCCAGATATACCTTTAAAGGTATCCATAAAAACTAAAGAAAATCTTGAAAGTAATGCTAAGTAATAGCTTATGATGTAAAAGGGAAACTGAGACAAAGTTGAAAGAGTGAGCACACTTATTGAAAAGATTGACCCCTGACAATAAATGGTCAGAATTTGAACAGTAGAGCTGCTACCAATGAAAAGACACAGAACACACAGGAGACCAAATTTACAGGGCAACTTCGGGAGTTCAATGTTAAAGTTTACCTTTCAGTCAGACATCCAAGTGGGAAAGACAAGAGTATCGATAAGGCAGAGAACAGGGTTGAGATGTAGGAAACCCTTGTCTACCTCATCAAGGCCCTGGGTTCTATTTCCAGCACCAAGGAAAGGTTGGATGGAGTCATAAATTCCTGGGTAGAAGATATATGTCAAAGCTAACAGATTACAGGTAGCACTGGTAACTCGAGAAGCTAGACCAAAGGACTGAGCCCTAGATCAGTCCAATGTTAAGTGATAGTGGAGAAAAACAAACAAACAAACAAACAAACAAACAAAAGAAATGAAAACAAAAACAAATAACAACTACAACAATAACAAGAATAACAAAAACAACCAAGGTCATGTCTTGTAGGTTAGGTTAGGGAGAGCTCATCAAAGCAAGAACTCTTCCTCTGTGAGATCATATGGATTTGTGTGTGTGTGTGTGTGTGTGTGTGTGTATGTGTGTGTATCCAGAGAACCAAAAGCAATGGAGAGAAAGCCAAAGGCACTGGGGATGCTAAAGTGGTGATAGTCAAACCCAAGCCTGTTTTTCCTACTATGACGTTGATCCAGGTCATGATGATATTTTATATTTTCTCTTTTCTTCCACTACTTACCCAACCACTGCAAATCACAGACAAGTTTGTACTCTTAAAACAATCCTCCTCCATACAATTTTTTTATGCTTAGGAAGTTTTACCATCCCATTTGAACCGCCTTCCTTGGTCCAGCTTTGAGTTATTATTGGTCTACATACCTTTCCATCTCATCTTCTGTTCTTGTCTAGTTCATACTTGAAGCTCTGGTCACATGTCAAGCCTGAAATGTCTGCTTCTAGACTGGACATCTAGATCTTGGCTGCATTTTCTCTGTATGAGACTGTTTTTGAATCATTTCCTTAATTTCCTTAAGTTCTTTAAGGGCTACCTCAAGTTTTTCTACCAGAGAGCATTCTCCCTTTTTAATATTCCTTCAGGGCGTCAAGGGTAATGCAAGCCTCCTAGACATATTGAGTATAATAAACCGAAATCGCATGACTGTGCACAAAGAACTCAGAATCTTTTTAAAAATTATTTGTTTACACTAAATTTAATAAGGTCAGATACTTTTTCCTACTCTATTGACGATAATAAGTGTCTGCCTTTGAAATTTCTATTTTCCTACTTCTATGGTATCTGATGTTAACTCCAATGTCTAAATGTTTAATTAAGACCAGATTTCTATTTTAGGTGTACATCCTAGAAATAAAGGCAATTTGCATGCACAGGTAATACTAGAATTCCCATGAGACTGGATAATAGGGAACTGTGTCCTACCAATCCTTGGACCTTGTCAAAGGCAAGGTCAACACTAAGCTATGAGATGCAAATCTTTCCTTTTATTTCAGAGAGTGGAGGCCTTAAGATTAAAGTAAAATTATATGGAGCTATAAGGTAATATGAAATTTCAAATATTCTTGCCCATTCTTTACATATTAAAATCCCTGTTCATTTCAGAAATACCTTTTGCATTTTGTTTTGAAAATGATATTCACAGCTTCTGCAATTCCTTCCCTCTGTGGTTACAGACTGGAGTGAACAAGGATGCAACTGGGTTGGTCCCTCCTCTAAATCCCGGTAAAGGATTCACACTCTAGTGAATGACTGATAGCCCAGCCATAACAGAGATTTTATAACCAGCCTCCCATCCTCTCGGTTTCTTTGTCAGATGGCCTGTGGCAAACTGACTCTTAAGTATGTGGTAATTAAATTTCTCACCATAGACTAAAGTTCAATCCCTTTTCACTGAAACAGTACATATTAGCACTGTGTAAGGCCCTGATATGTTGAAACCAATTAAGTGTTTTGGGGATTTTTTAATGTATAAATAACTCAGTGACATGAATGGATTGACAGTAACTCTCATTCTGACCACTGAGTCAACTTTTGGTGGACTATGGCGGTAGGAGTGGGAGGGCAAAGCTAGCATGTATTGAGGATGGAGGGAGATTCACCTACTTTATTTCAGCTATCTTCTTCAGCTTTCCTGTGTAATTCCACGTGTCATCAGAATTTTATCTCTTTCCATTTGCCAGTCAGCGAGCATTGGCATTAAACTGGCTTCACAGAACCAAATATATAAACAAGAAGAGAAGTTTTCTGATGACTCACAGATGAAGTGCTATGATGTATTTGAGACCAGGAAGTATTTTTAGCACTAGATCAGACCATTTTGCTGAGTTTTGTAAGCAGACAACCATTTTGTATCATAATTTCTGAGTGTTATCTTTGCAGTAGAAGTGTACAGTAAGAAAAGAGAGTGGCTTATATTAAATTTGCTTTGTAACTTGCTAAACATCTTTCTAAACAACATGCAGCATTAACGTACCAAAGAGTATATAATTTACTTACATTAGTTCATAAAAGAATGTGGTAGTGTTTTAAAGATGATATTGGACATATTATACAAAAAGGAAAATCTATAGACTATATTGAATATGATCTTCAATTAGTTATAACATATACTGAACCTGAGCTCAGATTTCAATCTCTTCCATATTTTTTGCTCATTATGTTTTATTGAATATTCCTGATATTCTATAACAAACTAAAAATAAAATACAAGCATATTTAAAGGAGATTTTCTATACTTGTCAAGAATTGAGGGAAAA
Source organism: Mus minutoides (assembly GCA_902729485.2). NCBI lineage: Eukaryota > Metazoa > Chordata > Mammalia > Rodentia > Muridae > Mus > Mus minutoides. The sequence goes on from LR750112.1 coordinate 706,447, forward strand.
GTTAATTTGGCTTCCCAGATTATTAACAGAGTAAGTAAGTGATATCATAAAGTAACATGTTTAGATTTTGAAAGAACTTTAGGAAAAATATTCCTAATTATAATAGAAAATATCCAAGTTCATACAAAGAAGTGATTTTATCATTGCTATAAAATTTTTGAACAGTTTTTAGTTATTTACGGTTTGTTGCTTGACAACATCAAATGAATGAAGTCCTTACCCCTTAGGGTGACTGGCTCAGTGAGCTGGCTAATAAACACTGATAAAATGTGCTTTTAAACCAACTAAAAATATTTTCTCACACCTCAGTAATTAAAAATTATGAGCTTGGTTTTATTCCAAAATAAAGTATAGATGGAATGCCTTTTTGCCACGCATAGGTTTTCAATAAGCAAGAAGAACATATGGTGTTCTCTCCTCTTCTCCCATCTCCAGATTGCACAGCCCTGATTTCTGCCTTCTTTTATACATGAGGTTTATTGCATATGGATAGAAATGTCTTTTCATTCTGTAGTTCACACTGAAAGAGTGTCATAGTGTGAGAGGATCTCATGGGCATAATCTTCATGGCGGTGTTGGGGAGGTAATACATTAAAATATAGGAAATCAAAGGATAATATATTACTAGAATTTCCCATTGCAAGTTATGTGCTTTCTCTAAGATCAGTCTCTACTGTACCCCTTACTATCTATGTTAGTTTCCTCCCCAAATTCTAGACATTCTCTTTGTTCTGAGTTCTGTAAAAATCAAACAAACCTTTAAAATTAAGAATCAGAAGTCATGGATATAGGTCCTGATATGCCTGTCAGCTTGCATATCCTATAAGTGTTGACTCAAGCATTTTATTGCTTCCGAATGTCAGACACTTCTATTAGCAAATTATTTTATATATTGTCCTAGAAATGCCATAGCTTTGACTACAATAGAGTAAAATGAGCAATTGTTCTGCAAACAAGACTTATGAATTAGTATTCTACACATGCACTATGAACCTAGGGATGAAATATATACTGGTAACAAGAAAGACCTAAAAGATTATACATTTCAAAACCATTAAACAATCATAAGGTAAGAGATTAAAAAAGAAAAAGAAAAAAAAACCCTCCAGCCATTTCTGTAGAAATTTCTGGACCAATCAGTGATTGAGGGAGAAGATGAAGGGAAAAAGTATTCCAAGCTAAAGATGGTGTGGCAGTCTGCAGCTTTCTGAAAAGCACGTTAGGAATATGAGAACAATAAGCTCCCATCTGTAGACTTCCTCCAGCCCTCTCATCATGTTCTCTCCTTATATACAGAGTGAACACTTATGTACAAATGCAAATTAGCTTACCTAGTTTGAAGCACTTGAGGACAAGCATTTAGAATTTGCCATTTAAAGGTTGGCTGACCTCGTTCTGTCACTTTAAAGTCTGTTGTTGAACACATCATTATGGACTGAATTGTGCTGCGACCTCTGGTTCCTGAGTTGAAACCTCATGTCCCCCACCTCCCACCCCCATACCTAAGAGTCCAGCTATATTTAGTGACAGGTATGTTAGTTAATGATATAGTTGCACTGGGAGGCAGCTCTTAGGAGGTGGGCCCTAATGCAACCCTGACTTGTTCTTAGAAAAAGAAAATGGAGTTGTACACCGTTGTAGTTGTCCGGCAGCCGTGTAGAACTGAGTACACCTGAAATGAAAAAGGGCAGGCAGGCTAGAGAAAAATGAAGCCAAGATAAAGATTTCTGATCAAGGCTCAAAGTTTACTTTTCAGCTCTGTGTCCTTATAGGCAAAACCCTTTGTTTCAGCTGGAATGAATTACAAAGCAAGCTCAGCTGGTGGTGGTCAACTCCTCAAGGAAAATGCAAATGCAGCGAGGCCAGGCAAAGGCAAGGCCAGGCAAAGACTCCATCCTGGTTGTTTAGCCTACTCAAGGCTGGGGAAAAGCACACAGAGTGACACTAAGAATGTACAGGACCTGTGAGGACAAAGTGAATTCTCACTAGAAAGTGCCCATCTGAAAGCCAGGAAGAGAGGCTTTAAGAATAGACAGAATGGTTGACAAGTGACCTAGGGCTTTTGCCCTCCAGAGCTGTGAGTGTGCAGGCCTCTTGGTCTCTGATAGAGGTCCCTTTTGTTAAAACAGCTCTAGACACTCATACAGTCTCTTAAGACCACAATAATGATTGCAGGCCCTCTCATGAAATAGAGGTTTTATCTTGTGCTTTTTGTTGAGAGAGAGAACACAGAGAGGGAAATCAATGACTTACTTTAGTTTGAATGCAAATCACAAATAGCTTTAATCTTCAAATGGAAGATTAGAGTCAAGGTTCTTTAATAATTCAATATCACACTTATGTGCTCAGAAACCTTGCTAAGAGGTATAAAATACGATGTTAGAGTGAGAGGAGGGGAGAGATGGCTGTGTGGCTTACTGTACAAGACAGGGCAGTCTTGCACTTAATATCCTGTCCCTAGGGAACAAGAGCCTTACTTCTTGAAGCAACCTAAATACTATAGTATGTCCATATGTAGCTCTGGGCTGGCAGTCACTAACATTTAAAATATTGTAGGAAAGTATTAGTAAACAGGAAGGTGCTCTCTCTCTCTCTCTCTCTCTCTCTCTCTCTCTCTCTCTCTCTCTCGATGTAAGTACACTGTAGCTATCTTCAGACACTCCAGAAGAGGGTGTCAGATCTTGTTACGGATGGTTGTGAGCCACCATGTGGTTTCTGGGATTTGAACTCAGGACCTTTGGAAGAGCAGTTGGTGCTCCTAACCGCTGAGCTATCTCTCCAGCCCAGGTGTTCTCTTTTTTAAATGTATTTTTTCTTAGTCATTAATGGTATGTTTCTGTGGTGTGTATAAATGTTAAATTTGAATTGCTAAAACAAGCAGCTTAAGTTTATGTTTGTCAAGTAAATTTGTATGAAATTTCTTCTCACTTAAAATTTTAGCTTTGTTTCTCCAAACACTTAAAATATTTGAAAACATCGTGTATTTTAGTTTGAAAGCTTTTATAACTCATGGTTGTACTGTATTGTATGATTTGTTATCTCAAAAAAATAAAACTACCTGTCTTGTAGAAGCTTTACCTCTTTCTAGAAATTATTATATTTACATTAAAATTATGAGTGCTACATTAAAGAAAGACAGATTACCAGTGAAAAAATAAATAAATGCGTCTGGTCAGATATTCTATTTGAGACCTTGCTCTATAGCAGTTTCCTCCAAGATTAAAATCATCTATCTTGGAAGGGTGCTCTTTAAGACACTGGATGTTAGAAAGGTTAGACAACAGAATGTGCTAAGGGAAGATGAAATATTCTGTTCTGCAGGAAGCTCATTAAACTCAGAAAATAAGGACCTCAAAGGTTTCAAGAAGTCCCTGAAATGGACAAGACATATTAGACTCCTTTCTCTCCAAACAAGATACTTTCAGACCAGCTGAGCTGCCTCAAAGTGAAAGATCCGCCAAGCTATCTTCAAAAAGCAGAGAGCAGCCAAACTACCTAGAAGAAACAGAGACCTGCTGAGCTGCCTGGAAGGGCTGCTCTGAGAGTTTCTGAACAGAACTTTCATTCTTATTTGAGGAAGAACTACCTGGAATAGACGGCCTCCAACCTGTCGAGCTGCCTGCAGGTCATACGTATGCTCTGGCTTTCTAGGTTTGGTGTGCCATCACCCATATTGAGGTGGGCTGTGGTGATGCAGCTGTCTCTGAATCATTTCTGCTCCTGTAAGTGACCCCTCACCCATATTCTTAAAAGTAATTAGAGTGAAACTCATTGGTTCACCAACAGGATTTTTTTTTTTAACTTCTCCCCAGAAGCAGTGTCATAGAACAGAACTCATTATAGAATTAAAGATGATTTTGAAAGCTGCTGAAGAAAGCCCTCTGGTTGGGGATTTATTGTATGTGGCTGCTGTAACAAATTACAATAAATTTGAATATCACTGTCTTTTTCAGCTCTGGAAATTCAAACTCCACACAGTTTTTATTGGGTTAAAGTTAAACATCAGCAGAGTTTGTTCCTTTGGCAACTGAGCGTAGAATCTATCTTGGTTTTGTTTTTGAGAAGTAAACAAATGTCTACTCATCTCATATAGGGAGGAGACACAGACCAAATCCAGTTTGCTAAACCAATGAATTTCACTCTGGTTGCTTTTAAGAATATGGGGGAGGATTACCAACAGGAGCAGAAATGACTCAAAGATAGCTGCCTTACCAAAGCCCACCATAGCATGGGTGGTGGCCTATGAAACCTGGAAAACCAGAGCTTACTACACAATCTGCAGGTAGCTCAATAGGCTGTCTATTACAGGTAGCTTAGTTGGCCCGAGCTCCCTCCAAGCTGCTTAGCAGGTCTTTGTTTCTTCTAGGAGTTTGGCTGGTCTCTGCTTTTTCTTTCTTTTTCTTTTTAATTTTTTTATTGACTATTTTCTTTGTTTTCGTTTCAAATGTTATCCCCTTTCCCAGTCCCCCACAAACACCCTGTCCCACTTCTCTCCCCTGCTTCTATGAGGGTGTTCCCCCACCTACCCACTCAATCCTGCCTCTCCCACCCTCGAATTCCCCTACACTGGGGCATTGAGCCTTCACAGGACCAAGGACCTCTCCTCCTATTGATGCCCAACAAGGCCATCCTCTGCTACATATGCAGCTGGAGCCATGGGTCCCTCCATGTGTACTCCTTGGTTGGTGCTTTAGTCTCTGGAAGCTCAAGTCTCTGGTTGGTTGATATTATTGTCTTCCTATGGGGTTGCAAACCCCTTCAGTTCCTTCAGTCCTTTCTCTAACTCCTCCATTGCCCATGTTTAGTCCAATGATTGGCTGTGAGCATTAACCTCTGTATTTTTCCACCTCTGGCAGAGCCCCTCAGGAGAGAGTTATATCAGGCTCCTGTCAGAATGCATTTCTTGGCATCCACAATAATGTCTGGGTTTGGTGACTGTGTATGGGATGGATCCCCAGGTGGGACAGTCTTTGGATGGCCTTTCCTTCAGTCTCTGCTGCACACTTTGTCTCCATATTTGCTCCCATGAGTATTTTGTTCCCTTTTCCAAGAAGGATTGAATCATCCACACCTTGGTCTTCCTTCTTGAGCTTTAAGTGGTCTGTGAATTGTATCTTGGGTATTCCAAGCATGTGGGCTAATATCCACTTATCAGTAAGTACATACTGTGTGTGTCCTTTTATGATTGGGTTACCTCACTCAGGGTAATATTTTCTAGTTCCATTCATTTGCCTACAAATTTCATGATTTCATTGTTAATAGCTGGGTAGTATTCCATTATGTAAATGTACCACATTTTCTGTATCCATTCCTCTGTTGAGGGACATCTGGGTTTTTTCCAGCTTCTGGCTATTATATATAAGGCTGCTATGAACATAGTAGAGCATATGTCCTTGTTATATGTTGGGGAATCTTTTGGGTATATGCCCAGGAGTGGTATAGCTGGATCCTCAGGTAATACCATGTCCAGTTTTCTGAGGAACTGCCAGACTGATTTCCAGAGGGGTTGTACTAGCTTGCAATCCCACCAACAGTGGAGGAGTGCTCCTCTTTCTCCACATCCTTGCCAGCATCTGCTGTCACCTGAATTTTTGATCTTAGCTATTCTGACTGGTGTGAGGTGGAATCTCAGGGTTGTTTTGATTTGTATTTCCCCGATGACTATTTCTTTAGGTGCTTCTCAGCCATCCAGTGTTCCTTAGTTGAGAATTCTTTGTTTAGCTCTGTACTCCATTTTTAATAGGATTATGTGATTCTCTAGAGTCTAACATCTTGAGTTCTTTTTTTTTTTTTTTTAGATTTATTTTATTTATTATATGTAAGTACACTGTAGCTGTCTTCAGACACTCCAGAAGAGAGCGCCAGATCTCGTTACAGATGGTTGTGAGCCACCATGTGGATGCTGGGATTTGAACTTATCACCTTCGGAAGAGCAGTCGGGTGCTCTTACCCGCTGAGCCATCTCACCAGCCCACATCTTGAGTTCTTAAGTGACCCCAAACATTCCACCAGAGAACTCCTAAACCTGGTAAACAACTTCAGCAAAGTGCCTGGATATAAAATTAACTCAAACAAATCAGTAGCCTTCCTCTACTCAAAGGATAAACAGGCTGAGAAAAAAATTAGGGAAAACACACCATTTACAATAGTCAAATAATATAAAATACCTTGGTGTGACTCTAACCAAACAAGTGAAAGATCTGCATGAGTTCAAGTCTCTGAAGAAAGAAATTGAAGTTGATCTGAGAAGATGGAAAGATCTCCCATGCTCGTTGATTGGTAAGATTAATTTAGTAAAAATGGCCATCTTGCCAAAAGCAATCTACAGATTCAATGCAGTCCCCAAGAAAACTCCAACTCAATTCTTCATAAAAGTTCCTGAATACAAAACCACCGATGGCTTATGCACTAAGATCAAGAATCAACAAATGAGACTTCTTAGAATTGGAAAGCTTCTGTAAGGCAAAGGACACTGTCAATAGGACAGAATGGCAACCAACACATTGGTCTTTGCTTTTTCAAAATAGCTCGGCTGATCTTTCATTTTGAGGTAGCTCAGCTAGTCTGAAGGTCTCTGAGCAAACGTTACAGCATATATAAGCTTGGGGAGAGAAGAGTGAAATATGTCTGGTCAGTTTCAAGGACTTCCTGCAACCTTTGAGGTCCTTATTTCCTGAGCTTAATGGGCTCCAGTCTTTAGAGCTCATAGTTCTTAGTCCATAGCTTCCCTTTCCACCCTCAAAGTTAGAGCCTTAATGTCTCTGCCCACATCACTACCTTCTTTGTGATTTTCTTACAGCTTCCCTCTTACAAGGACCTTTGTTATCTCCCTGAATGATCCAAGATGATCTCCCCATTGCAAGATCTCTAATTTCATCAATACTGCCTGTCCATTTTGCCAAGTAAGTTAACATTGATCTGTTCTAGGGGTTGGGGCACAGTCATGCCTAGAGGCAGCTTATTCATCCGAGAGTGGATTATGTATTTGGAGTGCAACAGGAAGAGAATGAAGGGTGGAAATACTTTCAGATCACACTTCAGTGTAGTGACAACATTTAGATATTAATTCTCACTAGGTATTTGCCATGACACCACTCTGGACTGTCTAGAAAGGTCATCTCACATAAATTATAAAATTCTGGGAGCAGGGCTAGCATTTGGCACATACTGATGAGTTCACATTGGCATGTCTGACAGACCACTCCCCATTCACAGTAAGAGCATGGCAGGGCCAGGGTTATACTCTCCCAGCCTGTCTAGCTCAGGTGGCCACTCTGCTCTGTTGCAGTGTCTGTCCTTTCTAATTTGATGAGCAAAATGCTACATAAACACAGTATCATCCTCACCCGAGAGCGCCAGAAACCTTTGAATGAGTAAGTACCTGATATTTTATTTTCATACTCACCTTACATTATTGTTGAGGAATCCCAGGCCTGACTGGAAATCAAGAAATAAACTGACATTGAAAGATTGTAATCATCAAGGCTATATATCCAAGGTAGCAAAGCTACTGACAGCATAGTCTGTGTTTCTCGTCGACTTTAGGCTAAGGCTGTTCAGTCAACATTCTACACAGCATGTTATGGTTGAATCATGTCCCTAATACCTTGCAGCTCAGATAATAACTGTATTTGCATAGAGACCATTCAAAGAAAGAACTGAGGTTAAATGAGGCCTATGGGGTAGAGCTCTCAGCCAACTTAGCTGGTGTCCTATAAAAAGAGCCAATAGACATACGTATATGCAGAGGAAAGGACACATAAGAACATAGTGATAAGGTCACTATACATAAGCCTTGGCTGACAGAGGCCCCAGGAGAAACCAATCCTGAAGAGTCAATGAAATTCAACATGAAAAATCATCTTGAGATAAGAAAATATGAAAATAACCCAATAACACAAGTGGACAGACCTTACTCTAACTTAAGCTTGTTCTTGGCCTACTAACTTCCGAAATGTGAAGGAAATAAGTTTCTATTGTTTGAACTAGGCAGTTAGGCTACAGGCATTAGAAACTACCCAGGCTAGAAGCAGCTGAACATGGTCCACATCTTGGGGTTTCTCCTAGGGATAAATTACAGTTCTAAATAGTTTTCAACATTCATATAAAGCTTTACACACAAAAGCTTCATATACAGAATATGAAGTAAGTAGTCTTCCAGGTTGCAATGGTGCCAAATTAATAAGGTAGACAAGCTGCCTCACACTAATAGTGACATATGAGTCTCATTAATTTAAATGTGAAGACTATTTATCATTTAATAAAGCTAATTTGCTTGGTAAATAAGAACCTAGGGGTTTTTTGGTTAGGCATGAACTACTGCTTTTAGCTCCCAGTTGTTTTATTTAGATCTGCCAAGAGCCACACTGCTCAATCCTCTACATATGTCTGGACCACGTTATGGGGAGAGACTTGCAAGTCATGTCATGTGCCACACCAAGCATGTTGAGAACCAGGGGACTATTAACATTTCTATGCTGTACATTGTCTTTGATTGTTTTCCTGGGAATTTAATGAAAACCATCTCAAAATAACAAAGTATGAAAATAACTTACTAAAAAGAGTGTCTCTGTAACCCAACAGAGGCAATATTAAAATGCCAGGGCATCACGGTATTAAATGCCATCAGTAGAGTATAGCAGAAAGGTTGCAAACCAGTATTTAAAACAGAAATGTACCTTTTATTTAAAAAAAATGATAGCAAAGGTATGAAGAACACACATTTCTAGGAGTATCAGACATTTATTAAATGTTTTTATAGTAAAATATTGAGCTTAGTCTATTATAACACACAGGCTTGAGCTTCTACGAAGCAGGATGCCTCTCCAGAAGGAAGATGTCTGTGTAAACACAGGTTGGGATTGTAGGATGCTACTCTTACAAATGTGTCCTTTCTGTTCCTCCTCGTGACTGCAATAGGAATGTTCACAAATGTTTAGGCTTTGGGAAAAACCAGCAAAATTTCCTGAGTATTCCATTAGACTTTTGTAAATAAAGATTTTATTTTATGTGTATAAGTGCCTATGTATATGTAAGTGCACCATATGCATGCCTGGTGCTCACAGAGGCCAGAAGAGAGAGTTAGATCCCCTGAAACTGGAGTTACAGATGACTGTGAGCCACCATGTGGGTGCAGGGAACAAAATCAGAATTCTCTCCCAGAATAGCCAATGCTCTTAATTGCTGAGACACTCTTCTAGGACCCCATTAAATGATTCTTAAAACCATGTTACCTTCATGGAAATGAGAAAGGTGTCTAATGGAAACATTCACTTTAGTGCTTAGAATCTTTGACAATTTAATATACTTGAGGACCACAACCCTCACAACTTATCCAACCAGGAGAGTCTTTGGAGTTAGTGGAAGGCTTTCCAGCACAGGGTAAATCACAACGCCGTTTATCAAGTGCTAAATTTTCTTTAACCACCAAGCTGGTGGCATGTGGAGATATGAAGGAATGCTGAGGTTAGCTGATTATTTTTTAGATTAAATAATAATAATAATAATAATAATAATAATAATAATAATAATAACTTTGGAACAAAATAAGGACATGGGGGTAAGTGAATTCTGGACAACAGCAAGTGACTAGATGTTAGATGCAAATAATAGTATCTTTGCTCCTTAGGTGGTGTTCTCTCTGCACATGTCAGGACAGAAATTCTATAAACTACACTAGTTCATTCGCTTCTCACATCACTGTGCAGAGAACATGTTTGATTCCAAGGCTCTAAAGTTACAACTAGTAGCTTTTTGCTATTTATCTCTAAACCATGGACTTCTCCACCAGGGTTTTTTTTTTTTTCATTAAAATATCACCCTAGCAAAACTGATGTGTAATGTATATATATACTGCCCATAAAGAGTTCAGAATATGATTCACAACAGATGTAACAGAAATGAGTTCTCCCGTTAAGTAATGTAAGCAATCCTGAATAAAACAATTCAGAAAATCCCATCTTAAGACTGTACTCCCCCTCATTTATAAATATGTCTATTGAGTATTGGACCTGAGTTTAAGACTTCTTGTCCACACTTTGGTACTCCGCACTCTCTGTACTGGCTTCTTCCCTCTATGAAGATGATCGTTGATAATAGGATTTGAAAGTAAAGCCGAGTTCTTAATATGAAGGCAGGTGTTTTGCATCTATGTCAACAAAAGAAACCATGCTTTCAGAGAGTGAGAAAACAAAAAAAAAAATCTCACATGATAATCTACAGTTCTGCAGGGAAAAGGAACCCATACATACAGCCATCTTCATTACAGAGTTAACCAACCATTTCTAACACGCTGACATTTGATTTTAAAAGGCTTGCAACCAATGCTTTAAGGAGGCAAACACTGGATAAAGTAGTATATACCTCCAAGGAAAATGGTCTATTTTTAAACACTAAAACCTTGTCTCAGAGGTTCCTCGCTTCAAGTTGTTACTCAAAAACTCATCATGTTCAAAACTCAAGTTGTTGTGAGATCTTGAGATCATGAGGAGTTTCTCTTTATTCGTAAAGTCTTTTTTGATTGCTGTTTGGGGAACAAGCAACCGATCCATTGGGTCCTCTTTGTTCTCCAGTCTCATATACCCTTTGCTGTTGCTCCGATCCAACCGGGGCCAGCTCGGGTGCTTCCTTTGTTCTGCGTGCACGGTGAGTGTGGAAGGGCCTCGGTCTAAGTCTAGGGATTTGGAGTGCGAAGAGAGCAAATGTAAGGATGTGTTGGATCCAAATTGTCTTCTTGCAGCTCCTGGAGACAAGAGCTGTCCAGTCCCGGGTCCCAGAGCCACAGAGGACTTGTATTGACTCGATAGGGACTCCCCAACAGAATTGTTCCTTGGGAGTAATGTGATGGCAGGCTGGAAGGACTCACCAGAACTTGGCATTGGGACCACGAGGGAATCCATGGAAAGATTCCTGGACCTAGTTTTGAGGTTGTCTGCAACTTCAGTGATGCTGTCTATACTGGGTTCGTCAATGACACAATTATTAAGCTTGATCACAGGTAGTGTGAAAGCACTGATGGATGACGACACGATCGATTTGGTGTCACACTTCTTGGAGCTGCTGGCCTTGTCATCGGTGGCCTTGGCTGGAGGTGGATAAAGGCCAAAGACAGAGACTGCACTGTCAGATAGCAACGGGGGCATGAGGTGCCCCAGGTTTTTACTTTCAGTCAACATCAGCTCATCCTCCTCTACAGAGCTGTCCACCCGAAAGCTGTTCCTCATCCCCGAGAAGGAGGCCAAGGTGGTGGCAGCCAGCCTGGATGCACAGGGGCTGCCGTTCTGCTTGACTTCGGTGTCTCCCAGCAAGCCTGCGTACAGGCCATTTGCCTGCTTCTGCTCCTTGAGTCTCAGCGAGTGGATGTCGATGACTGTGGAATAGATATCCCTCATGTGGATGATTTTGGTTTCCTTGTCGCGGTTCTCATGAAGAATGGCATTGGCGCAGATGAAAATGAAGATGCCGATGCCCATGGTGAACGGCCCAAGCATCTTCATCTTATCGGAGTGTAGATGCTGCTCAAAGAAGCGCACCACCACACCGCCCTGGTTCCGAACCACTTGGGTCTCATTGGTGGACAGCGTGGTCTCTGCATCAATGAAGTGCTCCTTCTGGGGCCAATATCCAAGGACTGCCATGGCGATTCCTATGATGGACACCAGCACTCCCAGAATGAGGAAAAAGCCAGATGGAGAATAAAGTCGGATTTTCCCACGGACCACCACAACATCAGCTCGTGGGCGCCGTCTGACGGGTTTCTGCTCCTGGGTAGCGGGCAGTGGGCTGAGGTTGATGTGTTGCTGGGACCTGGCAGAGTCCTGCCGCTTCAAGGCCGCCAGGCCGGTGATGACCCCACCAGTGGCTATCATAGTTTCCTCTTGTGCTCTGAAAAGAAAGGAAACAGATGATCCACAGGTGAACCCAGGGAGACTGTGCAATTGAGTCCGAGGACTGCTCACACAGGGGAATGGCTGCTAATGTTCCACGTGATAAAAGCAGAGGCGTAGCTTTTAAATCCTCACAGTTTAGAAAGAGGTTATATTTGTTGACTAATATGAATTTCTGGATCTCTCTCTCTCTCTCTCTCTCTCCTCTCTCTTCTAGTATTAATAAAATTTAAACTCAGGAAATATTTTTTTTTATTTTGACACCTAGTATATTAAGCCGTCCCTTGGTCACAAGCCCCCATCCTACCCCTAGACTCACAATTTTCATCATAGTTTATGTTATTTTAAAGAAATGGGGACTTGAGTAGGAAGATAGGTGGTCTGTTGGTAGTATCTGCCTTATGAGCATGAAGAGCTAAGTTCAATATTCCTTTAGATCTGGGTGTGGTGGAGTGCTCATGTGAGCTGGGCACTGGAGAGGCAGAGACAGGAGGATAGATCCTTGGGCTCCCAGACGTCCTAAGCCTAGTGGAAACGCCCAGGGCCAGGCCAGTGATAGACAAAAGCAAGGTGGATGGGATCCTGAGGCACAACACACACACACACACACACACACACACACACACACACACACACATACACGAGAAAAACAGAATACTAAACAGGCCATAGGAAATCTCCAGACTTACCAAAAGAATACATTCCAGAATCCATGGCGGAAGTCACGTCACGTTTAGTTTCTCTCTACACCATCATCCCCCTGCCTTGCCTGGCGCTCTGGACACCACCAGCCTCTTCACTTTTCAAGTCTTCCTGCTCCTACACTGACCTCCCCATTGTGAACGCTGGCTCTTCTTTCTTCAGCCCAAAGTAAATTGTCAGTCCCTAGAGTCCCTTCCTTGGATGCTTGTCTTGACTCAACTTGGCTCGAGTATCGGTTCCCACATCTTCCATGATGGCCTTTATGCTAGGAGTCCCCAGGCTGCGTTTCAGATCACACCCTGATTTTCAATTCCCATCTGCCTCCCAGGGAACACACACACACACACACACACACACACATCTGCACACAGCTGGCAAAGCTGACCTCACATCTGCAGCTACCACTGGTCTCAGGGTCACACCTGGCTTTTTAGGGGAGCCAGTCCTCAGGCTTGGGCCAATGTAGTGATCATCATTCCCTTCTTACTCCCCCTTTCAACAATGTTCTAAATCATAGAAATGTCATGACACATAGGGTCTCAGTTACACCTTTCTATTACAACCCTATTCTTTCAAGATATGTACAGTGCTTATTAACTACCGCTGAGTGACCTTCCAACTGCTCTCCAGCATTTGGGATCCTCTTTCTGTACCAATCAGTTTACGTGGAGATGCCAGATTATCCCATGACACACTTCTGAAAGAGCATAAGAGTAGACAAAAAGAACCTTGCTGCCTGCAGATTAATCTGGGATTCCAGACCCTATGGGTTTAATCTCTCTATTCCCTTTAAGGTACACAAAATTTTCCATTTCTCATTTATAGCCTATGGCATGTTGTTTCTGAGACCATTAGGAGTGTTTTAGCTAGTTGCATGGTCTCGCACACCTTTGATCCCATTGCTCTGGAGACAGAGGCAGGCAAAACTCTGTGTTCAAGGCCAAACTGGTCCAGAGAATGAGTTCTCCTAACTCTCGTCAGCCTTAACATGGTGAGTTCTGGCTAATCATTGAAGCTCACGTTCCACCTGGTATATAAAGTTCTTCTCCAACTAACTGACTCAGCTCTCATGCTCACACAGGCATCATGCCTCAGAATATTTGAACAAACTTTCTAGGGCACTGGAGATGTGTGTGTATTTCATCACACACACACACACACACACACACACACACACACACACACACAGATATAGTCTGAATTCTTCATGCCTCATGGTCAATTCAATTTTAATGAACATTCTCCTTATTCACTGCAGTACCTTGCACACAGCCAGTGTTCAAGAAATAGTTGCTGAAAAGATGACTAAAAAGTGAGCCTTTCTCCAGCGTTCGCGAACTGACTTATGACTACTACACCAGCTTTCCTAGCTAAACATATAAACAAGAAAACAGACATACAAACAGCAACACTTTGTAAGCTGCAAACATCTCTGCCTCATTTTATAACAAACAGCACTCAAATGGCCAACTTTAGTTGGTAGAAAAACAAAGGATATTTTAAGATCCTCCAAGTCTTAGACAAGTTTCCATCTTCCAGGAGAGAGACAGATCTCCTTTTGAATTCCTGCTTATGATTTCTGAGTTGTTCTTAAATCACAGGGTTGTGGCCTGTGTGTACTGTTTTAGTGAGCTGGCAAGGAGAGCCACCTTGCTGTGGAATTCTAACTAGGGTTAAGGTCATTTAATATTGAGAGAATAATCAAGAGATTTATCAAAATAAGTGTACACCTTAGAGCCTCTCTCAAACCTTGGATAAAATGCAGCATAGTTCCAAATGTTTGAAGGAAACACTTTATGTTGCAGACGCCTAGCCTAGCTCTTTCCATATGTCAAATTACGGAAAGAGACAGAAATCCTTTGGAATAGGTGGATTTAAGAAAGAAACAGAAACAAGGGCGTGTGGTTTTTTTTCCTTTGATTTTGAAGCAACCATAGTGAGCCACATTCCAAACAGACATCCTGGCCTTTACGACTTGTTGACTTATTAAAGTCTTTCATTTTTTTATTTCCTGGGGTTGGCTGGGAAATGGCACTGGAGGAGAGTGTGCTAAGAAAGAGGTATGACCACAGAGAAGGGGGAGGGGATGAGCGAGCAAGGGAAGCATCCTAGGCTAGGAGGTAGAAGAAAGGAGACAATGCAGAGAAAGCCAAAGGAAACCTTACTAGAGCAATTGGGCGCGGGGTGGGGGGAGGGCATGTTGGTTGTGGTAGGGATCTTATAAAAACCAAAGTCAATCTGCCTTGGTGAGGGCTAGCTAGATAAGGCTACAAAGATGCCAAGAACCAGCAAAGCAAGGTTTGCTGACAGCTTCCCTCTTAACTTGATTCAAAACAATCCCACACTGCCCAACTCCGTATCACCACTCAGAGATCCAAGCTAGAGCCCAAGGGAAAAGCCACGGAGCAAATTCAGTCACTGCTTCATGGAGCTTGAAACCTAATGGAAGAGCTAATAGCCCAAGCAGTAACCGGCTGCAGGTCATTCCAGAATGCAAGTTTCAATTAGGAAGAGCCTTGCCCCAGGGTGCATATGAAGGACAGCATTTTTTTTTTTTAACATCTATCATGGTGAGAAATCAAGTTAACATCAATTCAGAAGACGTGGAGAGAATGCCAGCAGAACAGTAGTATGGCCTTCCCTTTGGCCAGTAGTTCTCATCATAGTGCGGGTGACCCTTTAAGATTTAGCTGATCAGAGATTTAGTCCATTATCATCTTGGCAGGGAGCATAGCAGCAGGCAGGCAGATAGAGTGCAGGAGAAGTAGTGCAGTTCAGATCTGCAAGCAGCAGGAAGAGTAGAGCCAACTGACCTTGGCTTGGGCTTTGGAAATCCCAAAGCTGACCCCCAGTGACATTTTTCCTCCAACAAAGCCACACCCACTTCAACAAAGCCACACCTCCTAATCTCAAATCAAGCCACTCACTAATGACAAGTATTCAAAGATTTGAGCCTACAGGAGCTATTCCTATTCAAAGCACCACAAGCATTGAACTGGTGCGGTCTTGCTTTTTTACCACTCGCCTTTACCAGGCTATGAGGCTTTAACAGATACAGCCCTTTACCTTGAACGTATCAACTCTAGCAATGTAAGCAACTCATCCTCTCTACAAATTATCTAGACTCTTTACTGGAATAATGCAAAAGAACTTAGAGGGGCACAAATTCCAGTTTAGAGTGGTCGGTCCATCCTGATGACTTAGTGTCCTCCCTACTGTTCTCCTTCCTGAAACTATTGCCTTAGGGATTGATGGCTAATACATGAATTTGATAGTCAAATAAATATTCAGTCAAGTAGTTCACAGACAGAGAATTTAGATGAGAAAAACTGATTGAGATTCATTGTGAAAACTAGAAATTAAAAATCTATGTTCTCTCAATTCATGGAGTTGCTGCCACTAACTCCATACTAGAAAAAGAGGGCAGAAATGATGAGATCAGAAACAGTCTCCCATGTCACCACAGCATTCCCCAGTGTGATTTTCAGTACGCTTACCATGTAGGCATTGGCTGTGCTGTTTCTCTGAAATACTCATGAACTATGTCCCTCAGTGCTAAAGGAGTTTGTCTTTTCAAGATCAGAGAATTCTATCTTCTTATAAGGAAGTCCTGTCTTGTCATTCCTCAATATGGCCTTCCTCTACACCTTGCCATTCCTTGCTCTCAGAGAAATCGTGCTTTGGAAGAATAAAATTCACCAGTCAAAATGATGCTTTAAAAAGGCCATAGGTTAGAAAATTTCACAAGAGGCTTAATGTGCAAGAGCCTGTGAATTATGGGATGACACATGTTGTGCTAATGTGGATAGTGAATTCACTCTAGGAAAGACGGCTTATTTGTAGTATAGATGGATGACCATAAAGCCTTCAATGGCCTTGTCAGGATGGATGCATCCATGTGGCTTGTGGATTTGAATCTTCTCCAAGCTGTGTGACAGTAACTGAAGAAACTCAAATGACCATTGCTCTCCAGCCCTTCTTTCTGGCCTTCAGGAATCTCACCAGTGTGTTCTGGATTTCCCAGGCCTATTATCACTGAAAATCATCCTAATATTTCCAAGGAGCTCTCTTTCCAGTGCTGCTGCACAAATCATGATACCCATGCCGCTGAGGACAGCTACAGGAACTTCTCTGTGGTGAAGGGTGAAAAGCAGTCTGTGGTCATAAGTAGTTCAATTCTGCAGCTGGGACATCTCTACTGATGTCCTGCATGCTGGTAAATTGGTGACTTTCATAGCAATGGCTTCCTTTTAACAGTTTAAGCCACCTTCCTGTCAGGAGACATAGCAAGTGGAGAGTGTGACAGTTATTGTTGAGAGAATGTCCAGATTTGAAGAGCTGGAATGTGTGGTAGGAACATATTTTTACTTTGGGGGAAGACAGGCTTCTAATGCCTTCTGTTCTTGTGGAATATGTCTCCCACTGGGTCCCATCAGGGTGTATTGTGAGCTCATCATGATCTGCTACTTGGCCTTCTGGAGATTTCTGTGTTCCAGAGCTTCATGGCTCTTAGTCCTTGGAGAGTATTTGTTCCATGCTATTGTTACACAGCTCCTACTTGGTTCAGGCCTGCATTTGGTGGTTTGTCAGGCTAGCACGTCTGTAGAAACATTGCTGATACAGAACCCATATAGATTTTCAAGTGCATTCTCTCTATGCCACATTGTCTGTGAGCTCAAGGTGTGCCTGATCGCAATGGCTTACATTTTATGTGTAGTGACTTGAGCGTCAGTCTAGCAATTCACTAGAGACTGCTTTGTTGTTGGTCCACTGTTTCACGTGACTGTAGGGCTTTATGCTATACTGAGTAATACCAGCAAAGGTCTCCAGAACATGAAAACTTGTTGCTGCAAAACTAACATTTTGCCAATTTTCATACTGTATCGACCTATGGCTTCCTTAAGTCTAGTGTCCCCCAGATCCCTCGCCCTCCTCATTTCCTGTTTTCATTCTAGTATTCCCGTGGGAACACAACAGTGCCTATAGTACTGTCCAACTGCAAATACAGATGAATGGGTTGGGCTTTCCTCCCTTATCATTCCTTACATTATGTAGTTAATATAATTCTGTGAATCTGAAGAAACCATTAAAAAGAAAAGCAAGCCCTTGTATGAACTCATCTCTTCCTTGCAATGTATGGACTCGTGTTTCCTGAGGTAGAAGATCCCAGGCTTCTTGCATCCTTACAGACCACTAATAACCACACTTGAATAATTAACCAAACTATACATTGATTTATTTATGTGTCTACATGCGTTTGTGCATGCATGTGTGTCTGTATGTCTGCTTGTGTGTGTGTGTGTGTGTGTGTGTGTGTGTGTGTGTGTGTGTGTGTGATGTATGCACAAGCACGCAGGCACATAATACCACAGTGTGGACATAGATGTCAGAAGGTGACTTACAAGAGTAAGTTCTCTCCTTCCTCCATGATGGTGCTGAGAATGCTCGAGGCTATCAAGGGATGGAGGAAAGACACGTGTCACTCAGTGTCTTCCTCTAGCATCCACATGCAAACCCACTAGTACACACACATGGAAAGAGGCCTTCCATTCTGTTCATTAATGTTTTCAACTTAGTTTGACTGAACTGCTAGGCACCCATAGAAACTTTCTCTTTTGACTCTGGTAATGATATAAATTAAAAAAAATAAAATAACTTAAAGTTTTAAATGTCTCTACTGGGAAGAAAGTCCTAAAACTGTTGTAGCTTGAATAGAAAATATTTCCATCTGTCACATTTGTGGATACCACATGGGGTTTTATGTAATGTTTTGTTTGGTCCTGAAGGCATAGATTAATTTTTACTTCCCTTGGGCAGATAGTCTTGCAATCTGACAGTTTTTAAGCCCTAAACAAGGATAAAAATCCAAATATATGAATAAAACAGTGTCAATTATGTTGAAAATAATAGGCACACTTCGAGTGAGAAGATGATACAACCTTACAGTAAGGGCCACAGGGGAGGAGGAATCAGATTCTGTGTACATAGAAAGCCCTTGCTGATGTGCCAAGCCTCCTATTACTGCCACTGCCTCCTAAAAGCCTTCCCTAATTTCTCCAGAGGCTGTGGAAGAGCACTCTGCAATGCTGATATCTTAAAGCACTTCAGTTTAAAGATTTGCCTCCTTTCCCACACAATTTCCTATCTCTTCATGGGGGACTTCGTCTTACTTAACTTTGTGCTCCTGTTGCTACACCCACATTTCATTCACGAGTGAGAGTCACTGGATCCATTCCTGTTCTACTTGGAGGCCCTCAGCTAGCATGGGAAAGCACAGGAAGACATATTGAAAGGCC
The DNA here is from genome assembly GCA_902729485.2 of Mus minutoides. Lineage (NCBI taxonomy): Eukaryota > Metazoa > Chordata > Mammalia > Rodentia > Muridae > Mus > Mus minutoides. The sequence continues at coordinate 725,330 of LR750112.1, forward strand.
AGAAAAAACACTGGACCACAAGTCTCACTAAGAAGAATATTTGGGCTGCTAAAACTTCTAAAGTCTCTTGATTCTGGAAGTCTGATCCATTGTGATGCCAATAAAATTGTGGCTAATTTATGAGCACTAGGGCTAGAGAAATGAATGATCCATAGGTAGCCGTAACCTGGTCTGTGCGACTTTGTAAATTTTGGTTATCACCAGAATAATCCATGCACGCAATGGTTCCAGGCAGTCCCTCACAACCGCAGTGGCAGGGTGTGCAGTTCTGTGGACTGTATCTGGAATAGCTAGACCAGGAGGCCCTCGGTTGCATAGCACAAGGCTTTGCTCCGTGCAGCCTTCTGCTTCCCTGCATTTCCAGGTTCGGGAAGCTCTATTTACAATATTTGTCGGTGTATAAAAACTGGGAAGAACAACAGAGTTTTGGAAGATACACTCTAAGGCTAAAGAAATGGTGGAAAGTCTCCGTTTGGATCGTTGATGATGTGCTGTTGATTGTTTTTGTCATTGTTTTGTCTTGTCACTTTGACAAAATAACCAAGAAAAGAAACCTAGGATCCAAATGTCCATCATGGTGGTAGAAGAGGAGATAACTGTTCACAATGAAGCTGCTATACTCAAGGAGGGAGCATTAAGGGCGATTCTCAGCTTGCTCTCTCTTCTTTATTCAGTCCTTGGATCCAGCCAATGAAATGGCACTATACACCATTTGGAGTGGGTCCTTCTACCTGAGCTAACTCTCGCACAAACATGGCCGGAGGTTAGTCTCCTAGGTGATTCTAGAACAGATCTTGACACTCACCATGGAGGAAATGAGTCCCACTGTGGCTCTGATAAGAATGAATTAGAATAAAAAGGAAAAGGGAGAGCGGCCTGTTGAGACTATGTCTAGGTGCTGAAGGGAATACAGATAATTGCACGAGGTTGAGGTTGATGCCCATCCACAGCCACACTGACAGTCTTATGCATCCTCTAGAGCTTCTCTCAGGCTGTAATCTGAGAAGCACAGTGATTTGCTCTACAGTCATAGTTACGAGCAAACAACATCCTTTAAATAATATGGAAATCTAAATTCAGGGTAAGGAAAAAATAGGGGAAAATGTTCTCACATGAAAGCAAATCTGGAAGGCTGGTCCCAGTGTATGAAAGAAACTTGCATGACCCTAGGCAAATTACCTAAACTCTCAGGAAGCTAATTTTTCAAAAAGTCGTTTAAAATTGGGCATAGCATGCACACATTTGATCCTAGCACTTGGGAGGCAGAGGCTGATACATCTGTGAGTTCGTGGCTAGCTGGGTCTACAGAGCAAGTGTCAGGAAAGCCAGGGTTACACAGAAAAGCCCTGTCTAAAAAACCCAAACCAAACACAATGAGTTTAAGAGTAGGATGGAGAAAATGCAAGTTTTGATCATAAGGAAGGAAAGATTTAAGCTGGCTTTGCATTTGCTGGATACCAAGTGCCAGTTGGTATTGTAGTTTAAAGGTGGAGATGCCTGTAGGGTTGTTGTGGGTCTCAGTTTCCTTAGTGGAACAGGCTAAGCACCCTCTTGCAGCCTGTCTCCCCCTGCCACCAACTACATCTATCTACTTGTTGATGCTGATTTTCCTGAAATAATGACTCTACTGGTTGCCATATCTTGGAGTGCCTCTTTTGCAGAGGTGATGAGAAAGAAGCATTTAGGAAAGGCATTTGCCATGTCCCTATACCCAGCCCCCCCTTCCCCTCTAGTTTTTAGATTGGCTAACTTTTATCTCCCAAACTATTTATACTATGATTCATAACAGTAGCAAAATTATAGTTAAGAAGTAGCAACAAAAATAATTTTATTGATGGGATTCACCACAACATGAGGAACTGTATTAAAGGCCACACTATTAGGGAGGCTGAAAAATCACTGTTCCATACAATAGTGCTTATTAAGTTCCCCCAAACTAATCAGGGATCCCTTCTCATTTCTCATTTTTTTACTCTTCTTGCTAAATTCCATACTTTTACTAAGTCTCCAGGTGAATAATTTGAACTTCTTGGTAATTCTTTTGGGATGACACTCTCCAGTAAGAAGGGAATATCTCAGGTGCATCCAGACCTCTCTGGAGCCCATCACTATTAGAAGGTGACCATTTAAATAATCTGTACTTTGACCTCAGATGTGGGCTTCAGTTTAATCAAATTTATTTTACCTTTGTCTGAATAGATCTTAAAACGACCCCTTTTGGGGCCAGTGAGATGACTCAATAGTTAAAAGCACTCACTGCTAATACAGAGGAGCTGGGTTGGATGTCAACAAACTTACAAAGCAGCTTCCAACCATTCCTAACTCCAGCCCCAGTAGATCTGGCATCTTCCAGCCTCCATGGACATCAAGCATGCATACAGTACACATACGCACAGGCAAAGCACTCATATGCGTACATAAAGCTAAATACAAAATTAATAGCCTTTTAAGCAATGGCTAGTCTTCAGTGCCTTTGAAATCCCAGGTCACTGAGTGAGCAGGCAGGGCTGAGTTGGGAGCTGAGAAGGAAACCGACATCACTAGCAAGCAAAACCGAGAGATTCCACCACTGGAACGAGCTCGGCGGTCTTTGATAGAAAGTAATAATTCTGAGGTCTAAGCCCACTGCCTCCTCCTGGCACCTTTCCTCCATCATTACACCTAGATCGCCATGGGTACTCGCCCTCCAGGATTTCAGAGGATGGCAGATTCCATTGCCGAGGTGTGGTACATAGTTAGCTGTCAGCAAATACACTGAATTACATGTTAAACATAAAAGTGAAATTGTTCTGCAAGAACTAGGAATACTATTTGTTTTACTTAATTATGTTATTTCATTACCTAATGTCTATTTCATTAAAAAAAATGGTCCGGGCTTTTTTACATTGTGTGTGTGTGTGTGTGTGTGTGTGTGTGTGTGTGTACATGTCCATGTATGTGTATTAAGTTTGCTTGTTGTTAGATATTTTATCATAATAGCATATAAATATATTCTAAAGCAAAGGCACTGACGCCTGAGCAGGCCAGTCAGTCAGCACTATTCATTCTGAGGTACAGCCAATCTCGGAGGGATGCTGTGAGTACCATCCCTGGGGACTCGTACCAGTGGCTACTAAAATAAAATTACACATTACCTTGGCCTGTAGTTTTTTGGTATCGAGAGATGTCTGTGACTACGTTTTAGGTTCTTGTGAGAAAGTAATTCATAGGCCTATGTGTGAATAAGCCAAAAGTTTGATTAATCAATGAGTCCAAATCCGACCTGTGAGTGAGTTAGTGTAGGACTACAGCCAATCTGAAAATTTGTTAGAGAATGATTAGTTCTGGATATGTATGGGCTGGATATCACTGAGGACCAAGAATGTAAAAAATGGTAAGTATTCAATCAAGCAGTACATGCATACCAAAGCTCCATCATTATAACCTGACTCGTGTTGAATTTTGATGAAAGAAATAAATCTGTTTAAAATGTATGCTGAAGTGACTTGAATTTGTATGGTTGCTTTCTGTTGGAGTAAATGCATTTTAATAAAATGTAGGGATTTTTTTTTAACCATTTGTCCATCCATCCTGTTGAAATTAAGCAGCAAAAGGTTTGGAATAGGGGTGTGAGTTCTGGCCATCTTGTCACCCCTGCCACGTTCACAGAGATGACACACTCGCAGGGGTGACTCAGTCCTGGGTCCCTGCAGGAAGAGGCTCTGAAGCAGAGCAAGGCAGAGACAAGAGCAGGTTTGGTTTCTATGCATGAAATTAAATAAGAATTAGGCTTGGCTCCATCTTGTCTATGATGAATACAAACAAGGTGAATAGATGAACCCTCTCTGCAGCCTCAGATCAGACTCCCTGTCTTAAGGAAGCCCCTGCACGCACCGGGCCAGAGAAAAGGCTTCCAGACGGAGGCTGTTCTCGTGATGAAACCCGTTTCTATCTGCTAGTCAAAGTGCCAACAAACGTAGTGGAGCAGCGTGACACTGGCTGAGCTGGGGAGGCCTCGTGCCCTTCAGAGGACAACAGAGAGCCCGTGAGTGAGTCCAGTGACAGATAGCAGAGGAAGCCAACTGACCTGTTCAAGGGTGTCTTATTCCTACCTGCTTTCACTGAACAGTCTTATGCTTAGACACGCTCCCCATGATCATCTTCTTCGCAGAAGAAACCAGTTTGTTTCCTCACCAGGGACTGAACCCGGGCCTCCTGCATGCTGGGCAGGTGCTCTACCACTGACCCACACCCAGTTCCTCTTTCTTTCTAAGGCAGGGTATAAGTTGCCTAGTCTGGCCTTAAACTTTTGGTCCTCCTGTCCCAGCCTCCCTAGTAGCTGGGAAATACAGTAAGGGTTGAGCATACCAGAAACCAGCCCCTAAGGCCTTCTGTGTTACTCTCCTCCCACAGATGCCAGCATGGCTCAAGTAGGTACAAGTGTTTCTGTGCACCTCTGCTTAAACCATCTTGGTTTCATGATTTTAGCCCTTTTTATATTTTCTCTGGTCTTAGATCTCAGCCTCAAGCCTGAACAGTCCTTGTTTTTAAATTAGCAGACATACCTAATTCTTTAAGGAGTCACGAGGTTGATTAATTTTACAGATATTGTACAGGTTTCTGCATTCCTTTTTCTCCTCATTATTTCTCAAATGGAAATAATAAAAGCCATGAATGTTTCTTATGAATATGTCGATGACAGTTATACACTGTAAAACATGTTCATCCAGTTGGCAGTCCCACCTGAAATGTAAGCACTGTTAAGACAGTGTGGTTGCCTCCCAAATGACATCAGCATATACCTACACATGCTAGAAGAGTTCTCAGGCACAGGATTTTATCCTTCATATCTGTTCTAATAGCTCAAACAATTGGATTTGAGTCTTTGTTTTCTCTCATTAGCCTACTTCACTCCTTTTAGGTTACATAATAGTCCACCACTCAGGAACAGCATAACTGATTTGACCACTCTTCTGTTGCTGGGTCCTTCCTTTGTCCTGGATTGTCATTACTACAGAACCACTGTGGATGCCCTCAAGTGTCCTTATATATCCAAGAACAAGTCTTTCTTTATTACATGTATTTTGTGCTGATTGTGTGTTTGGGGGTCGGGTGCACACATGCTTCACGTGTGAAGGGCACATCAGAGGACAATTTGCAATGGTGAGTTCTCGCCTTGGACCCCGTGCATCCCAGCAATGGAACTCAAGCTGCTTTCAGGCAGTTGCTGTTAACACGGATTATCTGTTCATTTTCTCTACCCACAACTCTCCCCGTTTCCCATACTTTGTTCTCTACCTGGCCCTTAGTGGGATTCTCTTCTCTTAAGACCTCCCTCCCTACTTCTCCTCCTTTTTATGTCCATCAATTATGTCCTTCCTTCCTTCCTTCCTTCCTTCCTTCCTTCCTTCCTTCCTTCCTTCCTTCCTCCCTCCCTCCCTCCCTTCCTTCCCTCTTTTCTCCCTCCCTCCCTCCCTTCCATCTTGCTCTGTGGTGTGTCTGTGTGCACTTGCATATGTGTTTGCTAATGGTCAAGTCTGTGTCTTCCCCTATTGCTTTCCACCTTATTCTTTTGACAGGGTTTCTCACTGAACCTGAATCCTGCAATCCTCCTGTCTCGGTATTTAGGCACTGGTATTTCAAGTGGTTCCTGCCAAGTCAGACTTTTTGTTTGCTTGTTTTGTTTTCCAAATGTGAGCACTCAGGATATAAACTCGGGTACTCAATGCTTTGGCCACAAGTACTTTGCCCCCAGAGCCATCTCCCCAACCCCAGAAACACTTCACAAAACAGTCACCAACTGACACAACTTTCAAAGTGAGCCAGTGGGTTCAGAATCATTGTACAGGTGAGTCAGGGTCAACCCTCGTTTCCCTTCCTGCTAGATGTATGAAGTGGGAGGCTTGGAAATTGCAGCCTTGTAATAGGTTTGAAACTGGTAAAGGGAGGTAAAAACATTGGAATTACTAGCATTTCTAGAACAGCTAAGAAAATGAACTAAAAACTTTTAAAACATTAAGCAAGTTTGGTAAAGTGGTTTAGCTAAAAATTAACTCATAAAGCCAATAGACTTCTGTGTATAAACACCTTGGCAACAGAAAGAATGATGGCCCTATACCACAGCAAGACAGGACCTGAAAGGCAAGAGAAAAGAAAGGTCCATGTTTCAAAACTATGATTTAAAATAAAGTTTATCACCGGGCGTGGTGGTACACGCCTTTAATCCCAGCACTCCGGAGGCAGAGACAGGCAGATTTCTGAGTTCAAGGCCAGCCTGGTCTACAAAGTGAGTTCCAGAACAGCCAGGGATATACAGAGAAACCCTGTCTTGAGAAAATCTAAAATAAATAAATAAATAAATAAATAAATAATAAAAATAAATAAATTTTATCTTTAGATAAAATGTTACAGCGATATAATGCCTTCTCTCCCTACATTTATGTAGAGGTTTGGCTTGAGTGAATAAAAATTAGTAATCCAATCATTAAAGCTCATTTGCCACATATATAATAAGAACAGGCAAACACTTTTGGCAAAGAAAAATAATAATAGACTGGATTTTGTCAAATATATGTTATGATACTGGAAATTGTATCAATTGTGTCTGACAAAAGAAATTTAATAGAACAGAATAGTGACTCTCAGTCTTGACCCATGCATGTGGGGTGTAATATGTGGGGCAAGCACATGAAATTACCATGTGATTCAAAACCAACAGAAGTACAGTTAACTTCTTAACAAAAGTTATACTCTATCTTGAGTCTTTTAAAAATTTAAATGTATTTTAGTTTTTATCTGTATGAATGTTTTGCTTACATGTATTCATGTGTACCTTGTATGTTTGTACTTGGTGCCCTTAGAGGTTAGAAGAAAACATTACATGTCCTTGAATGATGTTTGGGCCACTATGTGGGTTCTGGGAATTGAACCAGAGGCCTCTTCAAGAGTAGCCAGTGCTCTTAACCACTAAAACCACTAGGCCATCTCCCCAGTCCATCTATTTGGCTCTTAGACCAAAAAAAAAAAAAAAAAAAAGGAAAACACATCAGGCCATAAAATCATTAAAGGCAACCCTGAAGAAATGTGCATCTGTAATCTTAGACTGAAGTTCTTTCTGATGTTCGCATGCAGCCACCAATAAATAAAGCAAGTTTAAAATCTTTTATAGACAACTAAAACTTCCTGTATGGTAGAGGCTATTATTTAAAAATGTATAGACATAGATAACCTGTACTAGGCATGCCACCAGTAGAGAGTCAGATTCCTCAATACACACAGAGTTGCAGAAATCCATTTAAAAGTCCATGAGGAGACCAGTCTTCTTTCCCCAGAAGGAGCTACAGCAATCAGGAACACCAGGAAAGCAAAGGTCAGGAAGACTATATCTTCACTACAGCAGGAAAACAAAGGTCAGGAAGACTATATCTTCACTACACTGCTGAGTTTTTAGCAAGAGTTACCATGACAATGCCTTAGTTTGCTGGGGCTTCTGTAACAACAGTCTGGGGATGAGGTGACTTACACACAGCAGACATTTTTTCTCATAGTTCTGGAACCTAGGAAAGCTATATGAAAACTCAAGCAGATTGGGTAGCTAACAAGAACCTACCACCACCCTGTTCATAAACTATCCCACTGGGCCTTCACATGGCAGAATGTGTGAGTCCTCAAGGCCGCTCTTATATGATGCTGTGGTTTGAATATGTCCCTTCACAGCTCTGACATTGCGAATATGCTCCCCAATTGCCAATGTTAATGGCAGGTAGAGGTGAGTGTCTGAGGAGTCCATTGGGCTTAGATGCAGTCTTGAGGGCTGACTCCACAAAGAACAGTCTTGGTCACTGTTGTATTGCTGTGAAGGGACACCATGACCATGGCAACTCTTATAAAGGAAAGCATTTAACTAGGGCTTGCAGATTGTCTTAGGTGACCCCTGTTAAAGAGTCATTCAACACCTCCCCCCACAATGGGGTCCCAATCCACAGGTGGAGTACTGGTCATCTAGAGGCTTCAAAAAAAGAAGGAAAACCTGTTCCTTTCATGAAGACTCAGAGCTGCTCCATGATTTACTCAATGTCACAGAGACATGTAATGGAACAGTCATGTTCCAAATCTGGATCTATTTTTCTCAAACGGTATTCAAATTCTTTGTCATTGTCTAGCACAATAACAGGGACAGAGTTAGGAAACAAGAGGCAAAGTTGAAAGTAAACATTGAGGAAAAACACATGAGTGGAAGAAGGGCTTGTGGTTATAAGTTTAGAATTCAGTAAGGAGAAGAAGGGTATTTAAGGAGAGAAGTAAACATCATTTAAAGAAAGCAGGTCCTAAATGTCTCTGATTACCCTTCTCAGTGCCATGCCCTCAGAGTTGCAGCAGCTGCTGCAGAGGACAGAGTAAATTCCACTTATGACCCTTATTCCATGCCTATACAATTATCAGATCTGTATGTGATAGATTTTAAAACATCTTCAAACAACCAACACACACATGGTCAGTGTGAGGCTGGAGGATGATACCAAGGAGAGCACTGTGGTGGTGACTCCATGGGACATCTTTGGTGTCTTATGCATCCTAGCATATTGAGGAATAATGGGCACAGCTTCTGAGAGTTGGTCTCTTTATTTATTGCTATACTTTGGACATCTGTTTCTAAAGCTGAGGGTATTTAAAATGGTGCCTATCACCTAAAGCCCACTGGTATGTTCACACCCAATCAACATAGAGATTGTAAGTAAAAAAAAAAAACTTATTTATTTAGTGTGTCACACATACCATGGCACATGCATAGAGGAGAACTTGCAAGAGATCATTTTACTCTTTCCACCATGTGGGACCTAAAGATTGGACTCCTCTAGCCAGGCTTGGCAATGAGCACCTTTGCTTGTTTAACCATCTCAGCAGCCCAAGACTTTATTATTAATTTTTTAATTATTTGCTATCATATGACAAGTCCAACATAAGAATATATCGTACTACTTGTTAGAAGTGCTTCCATAGTTTTCTTTTTTTTCAAATATGGTAATATATTCCCTTTGATTATTTCAACACAACAATTTGTCATCTAAGGTACATTCAGAGAAAAATATTATATAATCAATTTTTTAAAAGTAGGAAGTTGGAAGATGGAAAGAAATGTTCAGTAAATACATTGATTACATAGAGAAAGGTATGGTGAGCTTTCTTGTTTATTTGAAAATTTCAGACACACATACATGCACTCATACATCTGAAAGACCACAAACTAGAATGTGGTCAGCTGCTTATACCCTAACATTGATTCAGCAACACAAATGCCCCTGCTTTAACTTCTGGCAACCAGGGGGATCTTTATAGAGAAAAAATCCAGATAAGTCAATTGAAAATGTGTTCCTTTTAAAAGCTAACTAGACATGATTTTAATCTTGATGGTCTATTTTTTAAAGTCTCAAATAGATCACATAGAATGTAACCTTTCTAGTTCATATATGTCTTTTCCCTCAGAGTCAAATTACTTTGTTATTAGACAAAAATCAATTTAAGAGCTAGAGCCTAAATGTAAAATGAGTTTGCAGCTTGAACCAACCATCTAAATGGCATAGTTCCTTGTATAAATTAGATACTTTATGGCTTAAGCAACTCTCTTCAGCAATTTCCAAAAAGGCAAACTGACTACTTAGAGACCAGGAGTATAAAAACACAGTCATGGGCATGTTTCCAAATAGCTGGCTGAATGAATACAAATGTTTCTGGTACGAAGAAAACAATTCTTCACTATTTTTTCCAAGCACAGTCTTTAAAAGATGTGCTGGTGACCCCCTTGGCTTCCTCTGTCTGTTCTTCTAAAGTAAGGCAATCAATCCCTCTGCTCAGGAATTTCCTCTTCTCAAGAACCAGCACAGCATTCGCTCAGATGCAAGACAGTGGCCCTACCACAGCAGACGGAGAAACTCAGGTTATTCTAACCATCCAAAACAACACTGAAAACTGAAACCGCGCTGAGATTCCACATCACAGCTGCCAGAGATTAAAAAGACGGGTATTGGCAAGGATGTGAAGTAAAGAGAAGCTTTCTATCCTGGTGGCAAAAGTATAAATTGGTATACCCACCAAGGATAACATGTAGAAAGTCTAGGATGAGGAGGAGGAGGAGGAGGAGGAGGAGGAGGAGGAGGAGGAGGAGGAGGAAACACATGATCCAGCAGCACCTCTTGAAAATACATCCAAAGGAAATGAAGTTGGGAGGTCACTCCCCTGTTCCCTGCACCATCATCCACAATAGTCAAGGTATGGAATCAATTGAAATACCTACTAAAGTACCAGTGATGAAGAATGAAGAAAATTCAACACCCCCCCTGCACAAACACACATGCACAGACACACAGACACACACACTAAAGTACAGAAAGAAAACCCTTCCTTTACAAACCAATGGGAGCGCCGTGTTAGGTGAAATGACACAGAAGGAAGAAACTGCATAATCTCATTATGTATAGAATGATACAAGTGAAGATAGTATTATTCTAGTATCGCTTCTAGAGAAAAGAAACAGAAAAATTTAAGAAGTTGGTAAAATAGGGAGGTAGTTCTATGGTCTGAATATTTGTCCTCAAAATGTTTGTTAAAATTTAACTGTCAATGTCATCATTTTAAGAAAGGGAGTTTGGGGCCATGGCTATCAGCAGGGCACCATACTCTTGGGTAGGGTTGGTGTTCTTACAAAAGAGGTTTCATACAGCAGTTGTCCCTTCTGCCTTTTGTTCTCTACGGCATGAGAACCGTGCCAATGCAGAGCAGCCTCACCACACACAAAACCTCCCACCATCTTTATCCTAGTCTCCCTAGCCTCTAGAATGGGAGAAACACATTTCCATTGTTTATAAATTACTTAGTCTGTGTATTTTGTTATAGAAGCAAGATTTGATTAAGACAAGTGGTGTCACTGGGATTAATGTCTGATACTGCAGGTTAAAGAAATAAAGGAAATTCAGTTCATGGCTCCACAAAGATTCCCTTCTGTGGCTTTCCACTTTCCACACTGTTATGTGATGAAATCATCTGATTAGAGACTTCCTCATTTAAAGAGGTTAAACTCATTGTGGCTAAATATATGGCCAAAAGTAGACTAGAAGCCTAAACCCATGCATGAACCTGAACCCATGCATGAGCCTGAATCCATGCATGAGCCTGAATCCATGCATGAGCCTGAATCCATGCATGAACCTGAACCCATGCATGAGCCTGAACCCATGCATGAGCCTGAATTCATGCATGAGCCTGAATCCATGATTCAGCCTGTGATTTCTCAATCTACCACTAATACTCTGAATTGACTAAGGGTCTGATCCTAATGCTCAATAGCTGTGACTCTCAAGAGATATCTGGCCTATGGCTTCAGGAATTAATTTGTTAAGTGGGGATCTTGGCCCTCTCCTTCTCATAGGTTTCTCAGAGTTGTGATAAACATAAAGGATCTGTAATAAGCCACTAGTAGAATCAATAACTTCAGCTAGGGTGGGTGTTGAGTGTCCCTGTGTGGATTATAATAAATTTATATTCACCTTTCTTAGGAGAAAATCTCTTTGGTTTCTGGAATAGATGGAAATGTTTCTAAATATAATATTCACAATGGAATTCATTGTTCCAGGCTCCTCAAACAGTATTAAACAATAATTTAATTTTCTCTTCATGACTCAGAGTTATTTTGCTTTGTTTTGATTCTGAATATCAGCGATGACATGAATGTCTGCCTTACCCTAAGAACTGGGTGGAAAGCCAAGATTCCTGAAGGAGCTTGTATTCGGGAAGAGTTCCTGGTGTTAGGGTAGAGCTTAGGAATAGAGAATGGGCTAAGCACAAGCAAGACCCTGGGTTCATTCTCCAGCCCCAGCGCATGTGCACTCATCTGCACACACACGTGTACACACACATGCACACACACACACACACACACACACACACACACACACACACAACTCAGCAGGCAAGGCTATAATCCTATCACTGGATCAAGCTGGTCTGTCTATCCACGTAAATAAAGGCCACAGGTGTCGAGAGAAAGCAGGCTAAGCTCAGTGGGTCAATAGTACCACCGGTGCTGTCTGCAGCTGCTCTTCATGGGTGAGTTCTCATCTGAGGGCTCTAATACACTGCGCCCCAGACATGAACAACCAAATAATGATGCTGCTGCTGCTAGTATTACTTACTGTATTAGAATCTAGAATTTCCTTAAAATCTTTCATAATTGCAATAACTGAGATGGGAAGATTTGCCCATATGAGTACAGCTATGCCCTGGCTGGGACCCTGATCTGTGTAAATGGAGAAAAGGAACTGAATAGTCATTGTCCACTCACTTCTTAGTTCCTCACCGTAGATGGAATGTGACCACCTACTTCAAGCTCTTTGTGCCTTCACTCCCTGCCATGATACTCATATATCCTTCAAGTGTAAGCCAGAGCAAACCTTTGTTTCCTAAGTTGCTTCTGTCAGAATATTTTATCACAGCAAAAAGCAAAGAAACTACTACAATCCTATGTGATAACGAAAAGCAAGCAAAATAGAGGTAACAGTTTTGGAAATATATCTATTTGAGGTGTGTGTGTGTGTGTGTGTGTGTGTATGTGGAGAGAGAGAGAGAGAGAGAGAGAGAGAGAGAGAGAGAGAGAGAGAATGAATATGTGTTTGTGGTACAATCTAATCCTGGTAGTAAGGAGGCAGAAGAAAGCAGATCTCTGAGTTTGAGGCCAGCTTAGTGTACAGAGTCAGTCCCAGGACAGGCAAGGCTACACAGACAAACTATGTCTCAAAAGAACAAGCAGAAGAGGAGGAAGAAGAGGAGGGGGGCAGGAGGAGGAGGAGAAAGGGGAAGGTGGAGGAGGAGGAGGAGGAGGAGGAGGAGGAGAAAAGGGAAGGGGGAGGAGGAGGAAGAGGAAGAGGAGGAGGAGGAGGAAGAGGAGGAGGAGGAGGAAGAGGAGGAGGAGGAATCCTGTATGGGATGGAGAGGCACCAGGATGGTCACTTAAGAGGAAAATTCCTAAGTTCTTCTAGTAATCCAGGCATGAGGAATGAGTCAGGCAGGTAGTCACGAGGGAAAAGAGAGTGGAAAGAACACAGAAGTACTTAGAAGACAAAATAAGAAGACCTTGACATTAAATATGAGTGATCAGATAGGGGAAGTGGTCAAGATAATGCCAAGGCTTTAGTAACTGGATGGATAAGGGCCTGTTAATTGAAATATTAACAAAAATAAGTAACTGGAGAAACTTAGATGTAAGAGCTATGGTCTTCACATTATTGAAGATTTTCTGTTAGTTGACTATATGCACAGACACTTCGAACAAACATATGATTAAAAGATAAACATTTAATCTACTGATAAGAAAACATGTCCCTTGATGATTGCAAACCAAAAGGTTGATTTTTTTCTTCACAAAATACAGACTTTAAGGATCTTTGATTCTGCACACTGAACATAATTTGGGAAATAATGCATGCTGTCTTATGGCATCCTTTGTTTTGTAACTTGAAGGGGCACGACGGTGATAATTAGTATGGAATCCTTGCTTGCTTAGATTTTTCTGACACAGAATCTCACTATGTAGCCTTTGCTGGCCCAAAACTTGCTAGTTTCTAGCTTGTGGTCATTCTCTTGTCTCTTCACTTAAACTGGGATTGGAGACATGTACTGACATGCATTGCCTAACATGTAATAATTGTTATTCTATTAAGACAACATCAGTAACCAAAAGACTGTTTCTAGCTGGGCATTATAGCATACTCCTTTGATCTCAGGAAGAGAAACAGGAGGAGGATCTCTATGAACTACAAGTTCAAGGTCAGATTGGCCAAGCTCTAGGCCCGTCAAGGGAACACAGTGAGACCCTGTCTCAAGCAAAGCAAAACAACAATGAAAACGACTGCTTCCAAAACAAAAGTACTAGGTAAATATCAATGTATCATGAATGGCATTTAAAATGCCAAAAGAAGAAAAGAGCTTATTTGTAAAAGCAAAATAAGAAGCATTCTGGCTGGGCTGGGTAACACACACTTGTTATCCTGGATAGGAAGATCTCAAACTGGAAGCTAGCCTGGCTTAGGTGGCAAGACTCTGTCAAAAGATAAGACAAATACAAAACCACAATTCTGATCCCTCAGTGTTACCAATTCTTTTAAATTTAGTTTTCAAGTAACTTGCCCTTGTGACAATGAGGGATGTTCAATAATTTATATTCACACACATACACACACACACACACACACACACACACACACACACACACACACACGCACAGATCAAAACATTCCCAAATATGGGCACAATCCCTCTGGAACCTGTGTTATGGCAGAAAAAAAACCAAAAGAACAAAACAAAACAAAAACCAAAAATGGACCTTGTGACACCTAGATAACAGGAAAGTTAACTGTAAGCAGAGAAGAGCAGGGAAAATTTCTCAAAAGGTATAAAACTGAAGCACAAAGTGAGTCTCCATGGTCTTTCAACTTAAGAACAATCTTGTTATGAAGATGCTGGCTCTCCCCACCCAGTATGTCCCTACTCATACACAGTCTTATTTCACCTTAGAGAACATTCTCCACCAATGAATGATACTCCTGAAGAAGGACTCTAGTTACTGGCAGGTCAAGCACACAAGGCTGAGGAGAGTTTGTCAGATGGTTCACCCCTTCAGGTTAAGCTAGATCTTTTTATCTTGACAGGGCATGCGCACCCACACCCACACACAGTGGGGTCATGTTTCCTCCACTCATCCTCTCAACACCTCCAGGCTTCACACTTCACTACAGCCTTAGCAGCAAAAGAGTCTTGTCCCTTCAGGGTAAACTTTTTTCTTTCTACCTTCTACTCTGGTGCCTAACCCTCTGGCTATGTTCCTCCCACCCATCAATACTAACTTGCTGACATTTGGCTCCTTTGAAGTGTATTTGGAACATGTAGTACAGACAGGTTCTCGGTTCCATCAGATTGTCTATGAAATAATAGTCTTTATGACTTTTATTAATGAGTAAATTTACTAATCTCTGAATCTTTTATAGCTCATGTCCAATGGTTTGTTTAGAAGTTCAGTACATGGGCTGGGAAGTTGCTTCATTGGTAAAGTATCTGCCACAGAAACATAAGAAGCAGAGTTTGGATGCCAGCACCTATGTAAAGGCCGGCACCAAAGCATCTGCCTGTAACATCAGCACTGAGGAATGTGGGGAACAGGGGTCTGTAGCTCATTGGCCTTCTACTACAGCCAGTGTGTGAACCCCAGGTTCAGTGGGAGGATCTGGAGAGTCATTGAGGAGATATCTGCTATGTCTACAGTTGGTACACACAGACACAGACACACACATACACAGATATTTACACCTACCTACAAGAAAACATACATATATACACATGCACCAAAACTATATAAAACAAAATAAAAATAGTGAGAGATCATGATTTATATAGGATAGTGAGAGAGGATGGAAAAAAAGAACAAGAGAACCACATGATGTGGTGAAATAGTCTACACAGGGATATGAGTTGAGACTCAGGAACAAGAGATGAGAATGGATCCTGATATCAACATCAGGCTTATGCATACTCACATGCGTGTGCACACACAGATGTTGTTAGCATTCTGTCTAAACTCCACCCCAGAGTTACCTGGCAATAGCCAGGTAGGCCTGGCCTATGATTAAAAGGGGCTGCTTGGCCTCTCCTCTCTCTCTCTCTCTCTCTCTCTCTCTCTCTTACCTCTTGCTCCCACTCTTTCCTCATTCTCTCCCTCAGCCCCTCTTGATGTGGTCATGGCAGGCCTCTACTTCTCTACTCTCTCTCCCTTTTTGCCTTTCTCTGCCTCCTAACTCCCCTCCCATGCCCTGAATAAACTGTATCCTATATTATACCATCGTGGGGCTGGTCCCTCACAGGAAAGGGATGCCTCTGCATGGGCCCGTTTAGATACCTCCTTGCCCCATACCTCACCACACCTCCATAAAACATATCTTATGACCTCTTATCTTTTTATAAACACGTCATCACAGGACAGATGGGGGTTAAGAGAGGGTAGTAGAGGAAGAGAAAGGCAGAGAGGGAGAGTAGAGAAGTAGAAGCCAGACATGACCACATGGAGAGATGGGGGAAGGGAATGGGGAGAGACCGGTAGCAAGAGAGCAAGAGGCAAGAGAGAGAGAGAGAGAGGGGGGGGGAGGGGCAAGCAGCCTCTTTTATAGTAGGCCAGGCCTAGCCAGGTAACTGTGGGGTGGAGTTTAGACAGAATGCTAACAGATGTGACTCCATATGTCTAAACACACACACACACACACACACACACACACACACACACACACAGATACAGAGACAGAGACAGAGACAGAGACAGACAGAGACAGAGAATTGACTGGGAGCAGTCGCGACATTAATCAAGGAAGATGGAAGGAGGATTATTTGTGTTGGGGAGGACAATAAGGAGACATGGTGTTAGGGAGGCAGAAATTCACCTGTGAACTGAATGAGTTTGAGATGCTGCTTAAATGTCAACCTGGAAAAGTCATGTGGACACTGTATGCAAAGGATGAAGCCCACAGGGTATCACTTGGCCTCTGTGGTGTGAAGGCTTCTTGACAGCTATCTTTTTTTTTTAACACAATTGAGACAAAGGGGCAGCCAATACTAAATAAATGACTAAAAGACAGTTTCAGGGTCAAAATTTGGACAAGAGTATACATTCCAGATCACAAGTACATATTTCACATATAAAATAGGAAGGCCCATGACAATGAGAACAAAAACACGAAGAGAAAGAGGAGAAGGACAAGAAGGAGACAAGGGCTGTCAGGATGGCTTAGCAGGTAAACATGCTTGCTATACAGATTCAGCAGCTGGAGTTTGAGTCTCTGACCCATGTGGATGCAGAAGGAGAGCTCTGGCTCCACAACGTGGTCCCTTAACTTTGAAATGTACACTGTGGCACAGGCACTGCCTCCCACACATGCAATAATAAAAGGAAGACACGGGAGGAGGGGAGGAAGGAGGAATTTGCATGAATTCAGTGCACCGTGTGGTAATTGAAAATGGAAACCAATAGGAACTTTTTCGGGGACAGGATCTTCTTAGCCACACGATCACAGCAAGCATCGTTATTCTCGTGAATTAATTATTTACCAAACAACCCGAAGACACAGCACCACACTGATGAAGGTCTTTCCAGACTGAATCTGAGATCAAAATGGCATCAAAGATGCTCATTTCCAAGAGACATTCTATAAAGAAGTCATTTGGGTTTGAGGAGTCAAGATGAGAAAACATTTCAGATTTAGGGACAGCTAAGAGAAATGACCATTAAATAGCTCTAGGCTGAATTCACTACATTTCATTACATTTCATTACATTTTATTGAATTTCATTACAAATTACTTTTTTAGTGGGAAAACCAGAAAACTCAATTGGAATGGAGGATTACATGATAGCAAAGCCCCAATGTGAGTGGTTTGAATCTAATGGTTATATTTTAGTTCAGTAGAAAATTTCTCTGCAAGAAACCTTTCTTTGTAAGGGCAAGTTCATTTCAAGTTACTTTTCACTGTTTGTGACACATATTTGCAAAGTTTCTGGAAGAATGACATAAAAACAGTTTAAATAAATGTCAAGGATTACAGCCATCCATTCATCACTCTGTGGCAATTACTGATTCTGAACAAACCTCAAGTGTCAGTGTCGGATGCCAGCTTGATTTTCTATGACCCCAGCACTGTAAATGCAGGCAGGGTATCCCAGGACCAGCTTGGCCAGCCAGACTAGCTGAATCAGCAGGCTTCATCATTAGTGAGAAATCTGATCTTAAAGAATAAGGGTGAGAGGAGGAACTGGGCTGGAATAGGTCAGTAGTAGAGACCTTGCCTATTCTGCATGAGGACTCATGCTTGGTCACTAGTACCATCGAAATCAAACTCATACAAAAAGCAAAGTATGTCTAGGACTGGAGAAATGGCTTGGCAGTTAAGAGTGCTGGATGTTCTTCCAGAAGACACTAGTTTGATTCTTAGCACCCATTTTGGGTAGTTGATAATCATTTGGGGGTTTTGTTTTTGTTTTTTTTTTTTATTGTTTTGTTTGTTTGTTCGAGACAGGGTTTCTCTGTGTAGCTCTGGCTGTCCTGGAACTCACTCTATAGACCAGGCTGGCCTCAAACTCAGAAATCCACTTGCCTCTGCCTCCCAAGTGCTGGGATTAAAGGTGTGCGCCACCACTGCCCGGCATCATTTGTAACTCCAGCTCTATAATTTCCTCTTCTGGTTTCTCTGAGTGCCAGGACACACACACACACACACACACACACACACACAGAGGCACACAGGCACACAAGCACACATGCTCATACGCATATATGTGCATGCACATGCACACTTGCACATACAATAAACAAATAAACTACTAAGATAGTGATTGAAAGTACCTGAAATGACCTCCATCCTCCACACATATGTATACATTATACACACATATGAACCTCTATACACTTGTGCATGCATGCATGTGTACACATGAACACATATATATGCATATACTACATGCAAATGTATACACACATGCACACACATATCCTTCCCCAGATTTTAAAAGTCTGTTTGAGCTTCTGTTGGTCTCTCTGCAGAGTCTCACATCTGGAAGATGAAAACACAGCAGGCTAGCCTCCTGCTCCTCTCTCTCCAACAAGACCAGGCCAGCCTCCTGATCCTCTCTCTCCAACAAGACCAGGCCAGCCTCCTGCTCCTCTCTCTCCATTCCTCTCTCTATCATCTGGACCACACAGAATTCCCACTCTCGTGGAGGTCGCTGAGATTCTGAAGATGGAAACACTGAAGTGTCCTCCCAGGAGATGAGATGAATCTCAACTCCAAAATCACCAGAGTATAATGACTTTTGTTTCAGAATACATGATTTTCAAGATTGCATTTTATGAAAATGCAATGTGCAAATTCTGCTATTATAGTTATTATCTACACTGCAACCAATGGGACAGAATCTCCAACAACTAGAAATGAGCTTCTATACATTCCTGGCATTTGGAGGTTACAACCTACTTCTAGAACATGATGCACTGTTTTCTCTTCAAGACTGAATTATTCCTATAGCTGTTATGGAGAGAAAAGAGAGAGGGAAAGAAGGAGAGAGGAGGGGAACTTTCCATAGAGAAAACTGTCTCATTGATCAAACATATTGTCTGAAATTAATGCTGGCTTCTTAAATGCTAGACCACTGACTTAATTTTTTTTTTTAAATCGAACCACCTGCTATTTAAGAGCTATAAAAATACTTTTTGTTAAAAGAATGACAGGGGGAAAAATCCAATCTGTCTGAAAAACTTGTTCATTAAGTCTTTGAACTTCAGCCAACTTTGCCACGGAGAACTTGGAAATATATTACTAAAGATAACTGAGAGAAAACAACACCCCAATACTAGACTCCCAGAAGACAGTCAGATCCCAGGTAAGGTCACCAATCTATCTGGAAATGACATCATGAAAACATGCCTGCCTTCTTTTTGTTTTTGTTTTTTGTTTGTTTGTTTTCAGCTACATGCATTTTTTAAATTGGGCATTTTCATTATTTACATTTCAAATGTTATCCCCTTTCCTGGTTCCCCCCTCCCAGAAACCTCCTATCCTATCCTCCCTCTCCCTTCTATGAGGGTGTCACCCCCAATTCTCCTACAATGGGGCATCTATCAAGCCTTCATAGGACCATAGACCTCTCCTCCCATTGACCAAGGCCATCCTCTGCTACATATGCAGCTGGAGCCATGGGTTGCTCCATGTGTACTCCTTGGTTGATGGCTTAGTCCCTGGGAGCTCTGGGGGTTGGGGGGTCCGGTTGGTTGATATTCCTATGGGGTTGCAAACCCCTTCAACTCTTTCAGTCCTTTCTCTAATTCGTCTACTGGGGACCCTGCACTCTGTCCACTGGTTGGCTGTGAGTATCCGCTTTTGTACTTGTAAGGCCCTGGCAGGGGAGCCTAATATGGCTGTCTCCTGAGAGGCACTGCCTGCCTTCTTCTCTTTCTTTTTTTCATCTATTTTATTTTTTATTTTTAACATATAAAAGAAATGAACGTAATAAACCAAATACATGGACAAACACACACACACACACACACACACACACACACACACACACACACACCACACACACACACAAGAATCATATGATCATCTTAATGGAAGCAAAAAAACAAGTCTTTGATAAGATTCAACATGCCTTCTTAATAAAAACCCTTGAACAAGTTGTACTGTAGGGAACATATTCCAACATAATAAAGGTTATGTATGACAAACTCATGGCCAGTATCATTCTAAATGAATAAAACCCATTAAAATTTGGAATGGAAGAGGACTGCCCACTATCCCTACTGCTCATCTATAATGTGATTGAAGCATTAGCAGGAGCAGTAAGGCAAGAGAAGGGATACAAATGGGAAAATATTAAGTCAAATTATTTTCAATTGAAAATCTTATACCCAATGTTCTCAAAATTTGACTAGAAACATTGTAGAAATTATCAATAATTTCAGCAAATTGCTCTTATACATAATTGACTTACACCATCTACCAACCTTAATCCATGTGAGTAACAAGCGTGCTAAGGAAGAGATCATGGACATGCTCCTCCTCCCAGTTTCTCAAATCAAAATATTTAGAATATACATAACAAAAGAGGTAAAAAAAAAAACCTCTATAATCTAAACTTGTGAATGTGTGAAGAAAGAGATTACAAAACATACTAAAAGACCTCGAAAGCGTATAGCTTGGTAGAAATAACATTGTGAAAAAGACGTTACCAAAACAACTTAGTGATTTAATGAAATCACAATCAATATCCTCATCTCATTCTTCGCATAAATAGAAAGAAAATCCCCGATTTGATATGGAACAACAAAAGATCCAGAATAGCCAATTAGTCCTACAAAAGTGTTTGTTTCTATGCATTCTGCTTGTTTTAAGTGCTAAGTGCATCTGTCTATGACCCTAACTTTTATACATCTGTTTCCATTGAGTTCATCTTGTTCAATATTAAAATGGCTACTCCAGCTTGTTTCTTGGGACCATTTGCTTGAAAAATTGCTTTCCAACCTTGTACTTTGAGGTAGTCTTTGTCACTTTGTACTTTGAGTGTCTTTGTCACTGAGGTGCATTTCCTGTACGCAGCAAAATGCTGGGTCCTGATTATGTATCCAGTCTGTTCGTCTATGTCTTTTTATTGGGGAATTGAGTTCATTGATGTTAAGAGATATTAAGGAAAGGTGAATGTTATTTTTTTTATTAGAGGTAGAATTATGTTTGTGTGGCTATCTTCTTTTAGGTTTGTTGAAACATTACTTTCTTGCTTTTTCTAGGGTGTAGTTTCCCTCTTTGTGTTGGAGTTTTCCAGCTATTATCCTTTGCAGGGCTGGATTTGTGGAAAGATATTGTGTAAATTTGTTTTTCTCATGGAATATCTCTGTCTATAGTAATAGAGAGTTTTGCTGGGTATAATAGCCTGGGTTGGCATTTGTGTTCTCTTAGGGTCTGTATGACATCTGCCCACAATCTTTTAACTTTTATAGTCTCTGGTTAGAAGTCCGGTATAATTCTATTAGGTCTGCCTTTATAGGTTACTTGACCTTTTTCCCTTACTGCTTTTAATATTCTTCCTTTGTTTTGTGCATTTGGTGTTTTGATTATTATGTGATGAGAGGAATTTGTTTTCTGGTCCAGTCTACTTGGTGTTCTGTAGACTTCATGGGCATCTATCTCTTTCTTTAGGTTAGGGAAGTTTTCTTCTATAATTTTGTTGAAGATATTTACTGGTCCTTTAAGTTGGGAATCTTGGCTCTCTTCTATACTTATTAACCTTTGATTTGGTCTTCTCATTGTGTCCTGGATTTCCTGGATATTTTCGGTTAGAAGCTTTTTGCCTTTTGCCTTTTCTTTGACTGTTGTGTCAATGTTTTCTATGGTATCTTCTGCACATCTTCTATCTCTTGTATTCTGTTAGTGATGCTTGCATCTATGACTCCTGATCTCTTTCCTAGGTTTTCTAACTCCAGGATTGTCTCACTTTGTGATTTCTTTCTTGTTTCTATTTCCATTTTTAGATCTTGAATGGTTTAGTTTATCTCCTTCACCTGTTTGATTATGTTTTCTTGTTAATTCTTTAAGGGATTTTTGTGTTTCCTCTTTAAGAGCTTCTGGCTGTTTACCTGTGTTCTCCTGTATTTCTTTAATGGAGTTATTTTTGTCCTTCTTAAAGTCTGCTCTCATCATTGTGAGAAGTAATTTTAGATCTGAATCTTGCTTTTCCGGTGTGATGGTATATCCATCCAGGACTTGCTATGCTGGGAGAATTGGGTTCTGATGATGCCAAGTAACCTTGGTTTCTGTTGCTTATGTTCTTATGCTTCCCTCCCACCATCTGGTTCTCACTAGTGCTACCTGTCCTTTCTATATCTATCTGGAGCCTGCCATTCCTGTGATCCTGGTTGTGTCAGAACTCTTCTGAGTCCAGCTGTCTCTGTGATCTCTGCCTGCCTGCCTGCCTGCCTTCTTAAGAACAAAAACTAAACAATGTTTATCATGTGCAAGGGAATCATGCTAGTTTAGAGAGTGAAACTTGAAGCTAAATACTAAAATTTAAAAATAAACTTTGAGAGTGTTGGTTTATGGCTTAGGAAAGCAGATGTCGAGACAGAATTAGAAATGGAGGATTATTACTACGGAGGGAAACACCATTGTCAACTGGCCAAGTAGAAAAGTCAGCCTAAGGGACAACTGTCAGGCCCCACTACGCACTGTCACTATCTGGACGAGTTTCAGGGACAGTGTGGCCCATGAGAACATGCTGGTGGATTACAGGATGTGCTACCTGCAGAAAGTCCAGAAAGTCCCACAAAACGTTCTGAGTTGTGTCCCCTGCAACGGAGTCAACACAAAGATGAGCCAACAATTTAGTTGTTCTATAAAAGAAAACAGGGCTGAGGGTGGGAAATCAAGTGAGGCCAGGCCAGATGCAGCCTCTTACATCTGCTTCGAAGAATAGATTTCCAGGCTGCTGAGTTGAGTTCCCCACATGTGACCCTTCCTATGCCCTATCTGTTTCTTACACGTTACTTGTCATCTTCTTTGTGAACTAAATTAGTTTTCTACTTGGTTGATCTCCCTTTAGATTGAGGACAATTTGAAGGCCATGTCCATCTGTGAATTTATTGTGACACCTGTCAGTGGTTCAAGTGCAGGAGGTTTATGGTTCTGACAATCAAGTGTCTTTGCATAAGCATAAATGTGAAGGGACTTGAGTAAATGATATTAAATTGCTAAGATAATTATTCTGAAGAGAGTTAATTAAGACAACAAACATTTGCTCTTTGAATCATGTTGATTATCATCTTAATTCTGTCTTCTAAACATGTACAAATGTAGATGAAATACAGCTCCCAACCATTAACCATCTTGCTGAGGCAAGATGCTTGCCCAAAGGACAAGCTGTTTACTAGCTCTACTGGTCAGCATGCACAATGTTTCACAACCTAGATTCTTGACGACATGGTGAACCATAGTTTTAGATAGAAGGAGACACAGGGTTGGACTTCTTCCTCCTTATGTTGCTTCTATCACTGCTTCAGAAATCGCTAAAACCAGATTTTGGTGTTTGCAGATCCAAAGTCAAATCCCCCCCCCTCGCCATGTGATCATCCACACTGATTTATACAGAACTTTGAGACTTGCAGAGCATAATAATTCCAAGAGCCATCCTACTCTGCAATGAAAATTTCACACTATCTGCAAGGTAAAAGAGCATAGGGGAAGCAGAATTCTTCAGTAAAATAAAGGATGCTGTGCTCAAGACTAAGAGTACCAGGCTCCAGATGCTTTATGGCTTATATTAACATTTAAAACCAAATAAGGAAATTAGCATTTCATGAGCTAAGACACAGGGACAGTCATGGCGAAGTATTATTTCTAAGATTTTGATCATAAGGGTAAGAAGAAAGATTGTTAGTTGAGCTAAATACTCGGTTAAATGTAGGAGTTTGTTTGTTTAAGCAAATATTTAAGTTGAAGCAATGAAGCCAGAAAAGTAAAATCAAATGAACACAAATTTGTGTTTGTAATTCAAGATGTTATACACAGTTATATAGACTAGGACTTTGAGCCTGAAAAAGGAACAAAACAAAAAGTAAGGTGGAATTAGTCACATGGACAGGATAATCTCAAGTTTAAGGCTAGATCTAGCCTCAAATTAAAAGTAA
>LR750112.1:749664-858860 GCA_902729485.2 Mus minutoides
ATATATATATATATATATATATATATATATATATATATATATATATATATATCCTTTAATCCATTAGTCTATCTAAATATTTCTTAGAACTGATTATTGACTACATAAATCTACAGGAACTTTTTAAAGATCATGCTTTTAAGAGATGCTTGGTTGATCTTTTCAACCCTAAGGAATCCTAACTGTTGAGTTCACTGGTCAGTAAGCTTGCACTATTTGCTGTTTCAATAACTGGTGGTTGATGTACACTTTCCAAGTGTACATTTAGAGTACACTTACACTGGAAACCCATGTGAGACTAGCAAATGCTTCATGACATGTGTGTTACACTACACAGACAAGCAAGGACCAGGATTGGAGGTAGAGAGAAGAAGATGCACACGAGGGCTTTAAAATCATGGTGAGGGTCTAGTTTTCAGCTGGAAAGCGATCACTATAGACTTCAATACAGTTTACATTCCTTCTGTATATTTATGGTACAATCTATATAATTTTTCAAAATCAAATCTAAACAAGACAGAAAGCCTTGGCTACATTATGTCCGTGGTAAGGCGCCAAAGAGAAATGCTAGACACAGAAGATCTGAAAGCATGTGGTTGTGATGGAGCCTGTCCTGGAAGAGAAACTATTACTGGGCTCCTCTAGTGAGGACCTCATTTTGAAGAAAATGTCTGTTTTCCTAGAAGTTACTGAATGGGGAAAAATGAAGAAGAGTTTGTGTTGGCTTAGCATAGATGACGTTTCTGGAGGCTCTAGGCAGATGAACCAAGAGCAATGCCTATTGTGAATACAATGTGCAGGGAAGCTGCAGCCCAGTGAGGGGTAAATCGTGTGTAAATGAGTTAGTATACCTAGGGACAGCATAGGACCCAGGACAAGGAGGAGTCTACAACTGAAGGCACACCCGGGCTCAAAAGTACGTGTTATGGCAGCAATCCATGACATCACACAATTTTCTTCTGCAGCTCAAGCAACCAGGTTCACATGGCAAGCTAACTGACTAAGACCTTAAGCATGAATATGTGGGATTTTCCATCCTCTGCTCAAACGCTTCTTGTAAAAATGAACTCAAAACAGAACTGCTTCAGGAGACATAGGAAGACCAATGCCTACATGCTTCTGAAATAAGGATCCAATAAAATTCCAGGCATATATCTCTGCTCTTCTACTTTAAAATACATGATATCAAGGATGATATCATTTTATCCCAATTCTGTAGTGTTAAACAGATAATTTGCTTCCTTGGATGATACTTTGATTATATAAATCATTATTTATAATAATGGAATGTTGAGGTCTATAAATGAGCCCTGGGCTCTCCTGAAAGCTTCGCCAATTTGGAGAGAAGCAGAAAGAGAAGGAATACTTCATTGTTTGAAGTAGATTAAATCACTAATACTTCAGACTGAAAGTGGTCAGACATCAGATATTTCACATAGATGGATCTAATAGGTCAAAATCATCACCCACAGGTTAGAAACACAGCAAATAATTAGTAGAAGCTCACCAAACAGTGAACTCAACAAGTAGGACTCATTACGGTTGCAAAGAACACCCAAGGATGTCTTATAATGATGTTCTTTTAAAAGTTCCTGTGTAGGTTTATCTAAATAATCAGATCTGAGAAATACTTAGGTAGACTCACTGAATCTCAGTTCCTTCCACTACATTCTCCACGAATGCTCCACGTACTGCACAGTCCTATAGTCCTATAGTCTCTCTCTCTAATACATGGTGGCTTAACTTTTGCTCTGTGAACATTGCTGTTTCTTTCACTTTAATGTTTTCATAACTTGGATTAATCTAAGTACATAGATTTTTAATTGCATATGTAGTTGAGTACGACCTGAAACTCGGAGTGTTCCTCCTATCTCCGTCTCCTGCTAAGAGTACATAACTGCCACATCCAACTCTTTAATTTTTTGCTTTGTTTCTATGGTATCTGCGTGGAGCTGGGTGATATGTCGGGAAAGCCATACAAATACACAGGGCAGAGACCTGGGGTTGGAACGTTTACATAGTTTACATAGAGTTTAGGTTCCAAGAGATTATCCATGCAGCCAGTTAGGGACCAGCTCAGTGGAAGAGGGCTTGCTTAGTATGTGTGAGACCTTGGATTCAACCTAACAAAAAAGAGAAGGTTAATCTTGCTAAGAGTTAGCAAGAAAACGCCAGTCTTTGTCTCAGTACCATGACAAAGAAACTTATCTTTTTGGGCAGTTTCAAGATGCTGTGTAGAAAAAAAAATGACATTAAGTGTTCTATAGGTTTAAAGGTCATAGGAACTTAAAATAAAAATATGTCTCCTGATCTAGTAAAATCTGAAAAAACACAGCAGGGCATCCACAAATTCCTCTGTAGAAACAGAAGTAACTCAGGGTTCACAGAAAACAAGATCTGCCAAAGATGAAGTCCTGGTTAGTAAGAAAAAGAAACATCATCACCATGGCCACTATGATGGTCAGAAGAATCCCCAAATAGTTGGACTCACAATCCAAAGATCGAGGATAAAACAATAGGAAGGTAACTTTAAAAACAAATTTTGAATTAACAGAGAAGTACAAGAAGAACTGCCATGTGAGGGAGCTTATCCCTGACACTATTAATGATATTCTACTATACTTGCAGACAGGAGCCTAGCATTAAAATCATCAGAGAACCAGAGACTGATAGAAACAGATGTAGAGACCTACAGCCAATCATTAGGGAGATCTTAGGGAACCCTGATGAAGAGGGGGAAGAAGGATTGTAGGAATCAGGGAGGTCAAGGACACCACATGGAAATCCACAGAATCAATTAACCTGGGCTCATAGGGACCCACAGAGATTGAAACACCAACCAGAGAGCATGCGTGGGACTGTTCTAGGACCTTTGCCTGTATAACAGTTGTACAGCTTGATTTTCTTGTGAGACTTGGGATAACAGTGGGAGAAGGAGTTGTCTTTGACTTGGCTGCCTGGCTTTGGTACCCTTTCCTCTAACTGGGCTGACTCATCTATCCCTAATAGGAGATGTGTCTAGTTTTACTACAACTTGATATGCCAAGTCTGGTTGATAACCATGGGAGGAGGAGTAGGTAGGGGTGGAGTGGGAAGGAGAGGTGAGGGAAAAATAATTGGGAGGAGAAGAGAGAGTCAGGATGTAAAGCAAATAATTAAGTTAAATAATAATAATAAAAGAGATTATATGATAAGATATTTGTGAAAAGAATGGGGCTATTGAAAGAGACCCTACAGAAGGAAATGAAAGCAGTAGATGGTGATGTATGTGGCTTGGTGGAGCTTCAGAGTCTTCACTGAGATAAATGTGACTGGAAGATATTTCTGAGTTATATATGAAGATCCAAGCACTGGGAATGAGGAGGGGCATATTGCATAAAGGACCCAACTTGTTGTGGATGGCTCTGTGCTGCTTGTGTTTTTATGTTAATTACCCCCACCCCACCCCAGAGGCTGTCTTGAATGAGGAATGAGTCATGTACTCAAGTGGCTTCTTGTGAACCAGTCCCCTAATGAATAAAGGAGCCAATCACTGGGGGAGTAGACAGGACTTCTAGGTTGGGTGGAGGAAGAGAGGAAGCAGGAGAGAGTGAGGTCCTTTTAGAATGGGGACAACATAAGGGTAAGATGTAGCTGCTTGGGTTTCCTGGTATCATGGCAGATCCACAAGCACTCGCCACCAGAGGAATCAGAATTTAATAAGGTTTACAAGATTAGGGTTTAGTTGTTGTACCCAGAGATTGAGTTATCATTATTTCTGAACTAAGTTTGTGTTGCATTTTCCTTCACACAGTGACTCCTTTGGGTTCAACAGAGAAAGGTATGGCGACAAAGGGTTAGTTTACCTGATGGGCACCACAAAAGCCATGGAGGATTTGAAGCACGGGGCTGGTGTGGTAGCAACCCATGAGTGGGAACTTAGTGAGCCAGGTGGAGAGACTGTGGAGTTCTGAGTCAGAGCCTCCACGAGATAAAAACAGGTTGGCCATTGACTGCCAGTGCATGACCAGCCAGGCCTCTGGGGTAGAGGCACAAGCATGGGAACTTGCCGGTTCATTTTGTTTTTAATATTCTCCGCAACACCAACTGACCTCTAGATGGCCTCCTTCTAGGAGAAGAAACTATAGATAGAATTAGAGAGAAAGAATTCAGAGATATTGTGCCTGGACGCTCTCACAGTTGGTGAAAACAAAACAGTCTAGTTGATAAATTAAACTATGTCCCAAGTACAAATAAGAAAGAGAAGAAAGAAAAAATGGAATGGAATGGAGGAAAACGCCAAAGAGAAAAAGGAGAAGAAAGCAACTACCTTTACACACCATATAGTGAAACCAAAAGCACAGGAAAAAAAGCAGGAATAGAATAAACAGTTAATGACAAGGGAACACATTTACTGTTACTGGTGGTGGTGGTGGTGGTGGTGGGTTTTGTTTGCGATTCAAGCAGGTTTCTCTGTTTATCCCTGGCTGTCCTAGGACTTGCTCTGCAGAACAAACTGGCCTCCACCCTAAGATCCACCTGCCTCCCCCTCCCAAGTAAAGGTGTATTCAACCACTGCCCAGAAAACAAGTTTGAAAACAGACTTCTTAAAATAAATGAAGAAGACAGAAACAAAGGAAGCAAGGTCTCCATGAAAGGTGGAAAACGCTAATTAAGTTTAGTCTACTCATCTGGGGGTTGGGAGCAGGGAGAGTGGCATTTCCAGATAAGCTGACTTTGCCTCATACCTCCTCAGTAAGCTAACTATGAAAGGGTGGAAGGCATTAAGAAGGAAACTGAGTCACAAAAGAAGAGAGAGAGAGCTATACAAAGCAAGAAGAAGCTGATGTGATAACCAATCACTAGCAAAAGAAATTGTCTATGAAAAAAAAAAAGAAATAGTCTATGAAAATGGGAGATGAGATTGATGGTAAGGTTCTAAAGAAAATGAAAGAGGGAGGGAACACACTAGGCAACAATAATGCAAAAAAAAGAGTGGGCTAAATGAAATTAAATTTGTATAAGATCCTTACGTATTATTTAAATATAACATTAGTTAATGGCTCCATCAAATGCTGTTAGCGTTAGAATGCTTAGTTTATGATATATGTTTAAAGATACCCACTCAAATAGAAATACAATAGTGCTTTAGTTGTATCATAATAAAAATATATAATTTTCAAGGCATCAGAAGAAAAAATATTTAAAAACCAGGAAGCTGCCAATGTGATTTCAGCATAGAAAAGGGCCAGTAAGAAAGAAAAAACAAAATGGATAGTAGAAATAAATCAATGTTTCAGTAATCCTAGCTAACCAAAGAAATTGCATTTAGTCAGATTTTCTGAAAGCACAAGCTTAAAACATGAATAACATGAAACAATAAATAGAAAAATGTCTAAAGTTTTTTTGGGTTTTTTTTTTTTTTGGCTTTGTGAGGAACAGAAACATTATTAAGGTTGAAAGGGTAATTATAGAACAGAGACAATTTAACATTGTAATATATCACAGTGAAACAAATCTGTATTTAACCAATAAGAGGCTCAAAATACAGAAAGCAGCAGTGGACCATAAAACAAAGTTTGACCCCTATTCCTGGGAGTACAAGTTCTATATTTGCAATAATTAGTAAATGTGGAATAATTAGCACTCTACTTGGAGGTGTAAATGACAGAAAGTTTCTATGTGCACGTGAGAAGACATGAAACCTACTGTACTACAATGTCAGTGCAGAGAATCTGAAATTGTTAGTGTTCTAGTTGTGTTCCTGCTGTGATAAAACACTCAGATTGAAATTATCCTAGGGAAGAAGAGAGTTTATTTGGCTTACACTTCCAGGCCATGGTCCATCACTGAAGGAAGTCAGGATAGGAACTTAAGCAGGGACTGAAGTAGAAATTGGATGCTGCTTGCTGGTTCATTCAGGTTCACTCTTGGCTTTTTATACAGCCCATGACCACTTGCCTATGGACATTGCTGCCTATGGTGGGCTGGGCTCACCTACATCAATTAAAATTAAGGTACTCACCCCCCACAATGAACATGTCATAGATCAACTTAGTCTAGACAATCCAACTGAGACTCCCCATTGCAGGTAACTGTTAACTGTCAAGTTGACAGTTGACACTAACCAGGACAATAAGGTTGAGCTATATAATCGCCTAATCCCATCCATCAGTCTAGTTACCCAGGGATACAGGAATCTGTCTGGTTAATTAACAAGAAATAACATTTTGTGAAAAGATGGGAGCATATGGAATAGAAATATATTCATGTAAATTTTAAATTATGCAGAACAATTCTCACAATAACATAATCTACAGACATATCAAGTAGAAGTACCAGTTATGCCTGAGGAGGGAAGGTGAATCATGGGATGAGAGGAAGGATTTAGAATAGTATGTTTTTATTTAAGAAGCTATGAAAATATGAAGTCAGAGTACTTCCAAATCTGCTTATTTTTGTACAATTAAAAATTTACAATAAAATATTAACATGGATATTAATAGATAGGAAAATATATAGAAACCCCACTTTTTAAAAATGTTACCAAGAGAACTGTGTCTCATTAGACTACAATAATTCTGAATTTGTAAATATTACATGCTCACATATATGACTTCACATGGCTAGTTTTGTGTTTTCAATATCAGAACAAGTATGCTCACCACTGGAGGATATAGCTCAGTAGTAAAACACTTAACTAGCATGAAGGGACTCCTGTGTTCAATCACTCTTAGTGCGAAATTATTAATTAAAGGAAAAAAGAAGCTGTGCTCATCATATAAGGGACTGACTGGCATCTAGAGAGGACTGCTGACTTTCAGTACATCTATGTCTCTAGATTAGTTGACACAATTTTTAAAGAATAGGTATATTTTCATAAAAATAAAATTCCCCAATTTTTTGTCACTTGATTATCTCATCAATTTAGAATATTTTTAGCTTTTGAACTTAGTTTAGCATCCAAAATAAGTATAAAATTTTTTAAAGCTCTAGTAAAATATCAGCAAACAAAATATATTGATTGAGCTGGGCGGTGGCGGCGCACACCTTTAATCCCAGCACTCGGGAGGCAGAGGCAGGCAGATTTCTGAGTTCAAGGACAGCTACAAAATGAGTTCCAGGACAGCCAGGGCTACACAGACAAATCCTGTCTCAAAAAACCATAAAAAATAGCTGCTATAGTGGTTTTGCAATTGTCTTATTTATTGAATAATTACCAACATTTCAGAAACTCCACTATCTGCAGGGTACAACTTAACTCATATCCATAAAAGTAGGAAGTACCAGTTTAATAAATAAAGAATCGGAAAGAAAAAATTTAAGTTTTAGTTGTTACTTTTAAGCACGGGAGAGAGAGAGAGAGGATGAGAGAGAGAGGGGGGGATGAGAGAACACTAACCTTTCTTTAAGATTATTTCAATACCAAATGTCCTTTTTCATTATCTTTCTATTTACTCCAGACAGAAAGGTGGAAATTTCAAGTGCCAAGCCTTAGCCATTAACGTCTTCCTGACAAGGTGGATGTCTGTTTCTGTCTTCTTTTGAACCACTGTCATGCCATGATTGTCTTAAGTCAAAATGCTTCTGTCTCAGTGCTTCAAACTGCCATTAAATGTAATGCCTGCCTTTGATTAGATCAGGGTTTCATCTGCTGTTGTTACCTTCCTGGGTGCAATCAAGACAGGGAGATGGGCATAGCCTATTCTATCCTCTTCAACTCTGCAACCGAACCAGCCAACCAAAAGCAATTACTATCAGTAGAAATTTCACTTTTTTTTTTAACCTTTTATTTATTTTCAAAAATCACTTTCTAACAGCACGCTTAATAAGAAGTTTTTAAAAGTTACTTGACTACAGAAGGTTCGCAAGCAGGACATGGCATATTTTTAGTGCCTCTTACATTCAAATTGATTGTTTGCGTAATCTTTCTCTCTGAAGAAACCATAGTGAGATCTGTTCTTCCTGAGTTTGCCTTTGCAAATCTGCTATTAATGTTTCAGATTGTATAATGGAACAGACTGTCCGCGGCAGGCCATCAGACTGCTTTCCCACAGCCTTCAAAATTACAGATTGATTTTGACGTGCTTTAGCTGGCTGACATTTCAACTTGGGAAAGGTTGCAGCTTCTCAAGTGACCCTTTTCTGGGCAACGAAACCTAGGTGAGATAATTAGGACAATCCAACCAGCATAGCTGTATAGCTTATCTGTATTCCTTTTATTGTACATGAAAGAGTTTCTGCATCGTATATGCAGAAAGTCAATATATCACATATGTAGTATATATATATATATACATATACATATATGATATATATACCATATATAATATATACAAAATATATAATATGTATATGATATAGATCATATATATATACCAAATATAAATGATATATATGATGTGTAGCATATGTGTGTGTGTATAAACACACACACACACACACACACACTCAAGTATCTACTACTTCTAAAGTGTTTAGAGATATGAACCTTACATAGAATAGACCAAGATTCTGGCCTTGGCCTGCTCTGTGGCCTTTGGCAAATCATTTAATCATTTCTCTTAAATTCCCACAGCTGAGAAACAAAGGCAGTACATCACATGACCTCTGAAAGTTTATCCTCATAGCAGTTTAGGATGCTCTGAATCACTCCAGGGCCTTGAGACTTTTGTGAGAAGGCAGATGCAGCCTAGGCACCATCCCCTCTTCTCCTGTAGTAACCTGCATTCCTAACAGAGAGCTTCCAACATCTTGGACCTCTCAGAAGCCAGTCTTCACCTCAGTGCTTTGCATGAGCCTTTGCACATCTTAACAAACACAAGCAGGCTGCCAAAAATGTAAATTAGCAAGGGTGCTATCAGCCAGGCACGAAGACCAGAGGAGAATCCTTGGCCAGAAAATGTCCTCCCACATAGAAAAGAACTGGTAATTGGAAGGTAGAGGAGGAATTCCCCCACCTCCCAGAGCAGCCTGTGCAGAGGCGGGCGCCCCTGCCATTACTCAAGCCTCTGCCAGAGCAGAAGTGAAGAGGAGAAAGCTCCCTCATCCTTGATGTGTTGAGCATTTCCAGAGCTGCCTTCCAGTTCCCGGCAGGCAGGATCCCACTGGCAGAAGTTAGTTAGTGTTCCCTTCTGTGGGAGCAAAAGGGAATTTCAATATGACAGTTGTGAGACACCAGCTTGCCAGCTCTGATCAGTCCTTGAGCAAGGTTCCTATGGGCTTTCAGTGTCAATGGCAGGGTCTGGGTTGGGACTTCTGAGAGATGAACACCCATTTTAAACCTTAACAGTGGTTAGGAGAACACAGATTCAAGTAGAGTTAATTGAATCACTAATTATAAATGGTGTTCTGCATGGCTGCTATTTTACACCAAGAGCAAAGCAGTGTATAAACACTGGGAATTGAAAGCCACCTGTTATTCTAATTTAATGAAGATCTATGTGCAGTACTAGCCTGTCAGATCAAGACAGGGAGAAGAGTCATCACTCAGAGGGCCATATGGGAATCTGGATAACTGGTGCATGCAGACATTAGTGTGGCTGGAGATGTTGACTTGAGAGCCCAGGATGGCTTCCATGTGTAGGGCAAAGGTGACCATGACCTTCCACCTGCAGTGTGCTGGGATTACAAGTGTATGGATGTTGTGGATGGAGCACTGGGCTTCATACATGCTAGATAAGCATGCTAGCCAAGTCCTACCAACTGAGGACATCCCAAGACTATCAAGTATAGTTTAAATAAATAGACTCATACATCTGGACAAAGTGAAACATATTCCCTGGACCAAACCCCACGTAACTCTTGGAAGAAGTCGTAATAAAAAATAAAAATAAGTAAACAAACAAACAAATAAATAATTAAACTAGGGTTTCAGCTAAAGATGTTTGAGTCATCTCAGTGTTTAAAAAAAAAGCTGCAAATCGTTTCCCTGCTTTATATGACAAGTCTGAAAAAGAACCCACCTGAGATAAGAACTGTTGTTCTTCGAGACCCTTGTTCTAGGCAGCAGCCCTGTCTAAACACGGTGTGTATGTAGAAAATGACAAAGCATGGCCTTCTGAGGCAATGTGGTGAGACGCAGTGCTGCCTGCTGCACATGATCCCTGGGGCCTTCCACGCAGGTGCATTGGCACTGGAGGCCCCTAGACTAGTATAAAACAACACCTGCTCAGCACATACTGCTTCTGTGCTTAGCTGGTCACTTCTGACCTACAAACCATGGCAGTCACTGTTGAAAAATTATTTAATCTCAATTCCATTGACACTAGGTATACACCTTTAAAAATAGCACTCCATCATTGGAATTGATTTTTCTGTCCTTTGGATATTGCTCTCAGAGTTTTGGTTTTTTTTAAACCGAGGGACAATAAAAGAGAATAAGATGACTTGCTATCCAATCTCCTTGTTGTTCCTTTCTCTATTTACCTTGATTGCCCTTCACTTCTTACGATATCTGATCTCACTGGATCTCAGCCACACACATTTATCTATGAATCTATGGATTCCCCGTTCTCTCCAAGACAAATGTTTATATTGCCATTGCAAGGTGTACTTCTGCTGGCCAGGTCCATCTGCTTGTCCTAACCTTTTGTTCCTACCTTTTGTCAGGTCATACATCCTGGTTCTGTCCTATTGAGTCCAAGCCTCATTCAACTGTTAGTTATGAAGCACCAGCTGTGGAAACCAAACTGAATGGGGTGTCCATAACCCAGAGCTTAGTTAGACAAGCACAGTCAAGAAAGATGAGTTATGACTAGTGAGTGTTAGAAAACACACCGTGTGGCACGTATCAGCATTGTGAGGGGTCGGACACACCCTGGAATGATGAGATTAGTGCAGTGTGTGCAGGTGTTTCTTCTAGGATGTGGGCATGATGGAGCTCTGTCTCAAAGATAGGCAGATGTGAGCCAGTGTAGGAAAGAAGGGTGAGTAAAAAGAGATGAGTGTTATAGAGAAGGAGACAGAGTATGATGAGATTTGAGTTGCTAAGGCATGCTGGGATACTAAATATGGTAAGACCAGAAGGTTAGGAGAATACAGGTGAGGAAGGAAGGCTGCATTCAGTGACACTAGAAACCATTAAAAGATACTAACAACAAGCAACAACAACAACAACAACAACAACAACAACAAAAACCCTTCTAGCCAGCCAACACAAAAGATGGCTGGAATGAGTACCAAGAGAGAAAAGACGGTTAATCAGCTACTGTGATAACCTTAGCCATGGCACGACAACGTGAAGACATGGCAGATGAGATGAATAAGGGTTGGTCATTTTGTGTTAAAATCACAGTTAAGGATTCTTTATTTAAAAATACAAGAAGGAAAATAGGGTGTCTTATTAAAGCATAAGTTTAGATAATAATTATGTCCACCACTTAAGACGCAGGCTGGACAGTCTTCTAAGTGAGTCACATACATTACCTCATCTATGTAACTTGCTTTGCCTGATTTAATCTTCACAACAGCCCAGGCAGATCAGTATCCACTTGTCTGATAAGAAAAATGAAGCAAAGAGAGTGGCTGAGTTGTGGGGTTATCACGAGTGGCACAGAAGCATTCTGACACTAAAATCCTACACCAACCCTAGGAAGAAAGAACCCTGAAGAAGATGGTGGTTTATTTATGTGCACTGAACTTAGGAAATTCTGAAGAGCTCTCCAACAGACTGGAAACATAATTCTGGTAGTTACAGGAGCATCTCCTAGTTGGAGATGTATATCAGAGGACACTGTGGTTCTAGGTGGCTACTGCAGTCCCTGAGTGGAAAGTTGTTTAGGCTAATTATCTCAGCCTCAAAGACTAAGGTCTCAGGCATTCAGGCTCAGATTACCTTCCACTTTGAAAGAACACGGGGCATAACTGTTCAATCATGGGGCATGGGGGAAGAGAGCATCTGATTTGAGAAGATGGTAGCATTCATGGCTTCAGGAAGAGGACACCTGAGCTTATGATTAATACCTGGCTCTGAAGAAAACAAGAATGCATAGAATGGACTAATAAAATTTTNTCAGGCATTCAGGCTCAGATTACCTTCCACTTTGAAAGAACACGGGGCATAACTGTTCAATCATGGGGCATGGGGGAAGAGAGCATCTGATTTGAGAAGATGGTAGCATTCATGGCTTCAGGAAGAGGACACCTGAGCTTATGATTAATACCTGGCTCTGAAGAAAACAAGAATGCATAGAATGGACTAATAAAATTTTTATAACCAATTAATTTCTGAAGTACTTCATTCTTTCCCTATCTCCATACACACGTGTGTGTGTGTGTGTGTGTGTGTGTGTGTGTGTGTGTGTGTGTGTCTGAGTGCATTTTTATGCGGGTAAGGATACATGCACGGGTGTATACGTATAGAAGCTAAAAGTCAACTTTGGGATTTTCTCATCAGGAGCTGCTGGTCTTGTTCTTTTGAGATAGAGTCCCTTGTTGGCCTAGAGCTCCTTATTAAGCAAGGGTGGACAGCCCAGGAGCTCCAGGGATCTGCCTGTATCTATTTTACCAGCTCTTGGATTACAAGTGAACACCACCATGCCTGGTGCTTTTCTTTCTTTCTTTCTTTCTTTCTTTCTTTCTTTCTTTCTTTCTTTCTTTCTTTCTTTCTTTCTTTCTTTCTTTCTTTCTCTCTCTCTCTCTCTCTCCTTCCTTCCTTCCTTCCTTCCTTCCTTCCTTCCTTCCTTCCTTCCTTCCTTCCTTCCTTTCTCTTCCTCTTGTCCCCCTACTCCTTCAATCTGGGTTCTGAGAATCACACACCTGCCTTCTGCTTGCAGAGAAAGCACTTTACCAGCACAGTTACCTCCTGGCCCAGCATGTTAGATTTTTGAGAGTCTCACCATGTAGCCCCAACTGGCCTTGAACTCACAATAGTCAGGGTCCACTATGCCTGGCTTTCTCTTTCCATGTCCTTTGCATTCATACTATTCAGGAGCAGTAGCAGTGACTCCAGAAGATCCAATGCTACTCTGAAGGCTGCCAGTTTGGTAGGAAGGGGAACGAGGCAAACCCAGTTTTCCATCACAAAGCAGTGACTGCCTACAGCTTGCAGTGATCCTTGGCCTGGGAAATTTCACACCCAGAGGCCACTTCTGGTATCTAGGAGGCAAAGCTCAAAAGCATAGCTAAGCAAGAGGACATGCCCCTACAACAAAGACTTACTGGTAACAAGCTATCTATGGTGTGGTGGCCCAGAAACCCATAATGAGGGTAAGCTGACCGAGACCACAGTAGGGAACCAAGTCACCTAGGGAGATCACAACAGGCTCACAAACAATAGAGCAGACTCTACAGGAAGAAATTTGCCAGGCTAATGGGTGGGTATCTGGTTTTAAGGGACATCTGCTCCTATTAAGGACAGCATTTTTTATAGTCTGAATCTATTCCTGGTGTTTATTAAACATAAATACCACTGTATGCAAAACAAGCCCCTCTTTGCTACAGAAGAGAAATCTTCATGAAAAGGATAGGGTTTGCCTTTGCAGGGGTATTGAGAACAGCAGTGCTGGGCAAGCCTACACACCTACTTTACTATTTAGATTCTAGTGGTCTTAGGAGGTGGGGCGTGTGGGTTGTACTTTGTAAATTCAGAAATCTCTCCTTGAAATTACATGGTATTTTGTTTTTCAGACTACAAAGAGTGACTCGGAACCTATATCACTCTATCATATCTGCTCTGTGCGTAACAGCATCCTATATAATGTCTGTCACAGAATTATGTATCTATCTATAGCTATGTATGTATCTAAATCTGTCTGTCTGTCTGTCTGTCTGTCTATCTACTTCTGAAACAGGAAAAGGCAATGACCACTTGACCAAAGTGTGACACATTTAAGTTGTCTGTAATGACAGTTAGGACTTACAGAAGGTTTGGCTGAAATTCAGCAGCTGGGAGGGGATGATGAGATTAGATGTGTCTAGGATCCAAACCATGGAGATAAACAAAAACATATGATGACCATTTCTGTCAGCTTTGGGGTTCATAATCAAGGCAAGTTTCCATTGCAGCCAGTCTCAAGGAGGCTAGCCCATTTCACTCTCCATGCCTTTGTGAAAGCTGATAAAGAAAGCATTGATGAAAGTAAAAAAAAAAAAAAAAAGCATTGATGGTAATCCTCACTCACCAGAATATCCCAGAAACTGAGACACACATCTAACCATTCTTATATTTAATAAACATGTAAGCAAAAAAGAGCTTCTATTAATTTTATATGACTTTATTATAAAATAAAATTATATAATATTATTTATATGGTTTTACATATATATATATTTATATAATGGTTATATAATTTTATTGTAATTCTTGGATGTCAAGAGAGCAGTTATAGATGGCTCAATCTTCTTAAATGTATCTTTTTGAATGTGTTGTTTGTGCATATGTGTGCATGCATATTGAAGCTACAGGATAATCTTGGGTGTCATTCCTCAGGTTCTATCTATCATCTATCATCTATCTATCTAATTATTCCAGAAATAATAAGAAAAACTTTTCTGAGTCTGTTTACCTTCTTCCTTAGTTATAGCTGCCACTTAAATTATTGCTATGTAGTGATGTAGTGGATATCATAAATCACATGGAATTGTATACTCACACTTTACACTGGTTTATGTGATTTCTATGAATAGCAGGAATCACATATTTCTATAAGAAAATCTTAAACCTTTCTATTTTCAGTCTTGCTAATTTTAGTGCTTGTTTACAACTGAATGATTCAAGAGTTGTTTAAGTCATAGGATTACAAACACATATTATAAATGTAGGAATTTATAGTTATCATTTTTAGTTGCAAGATTAAGAAAGCATGATTATCAAACTAAGCCCCTCATCAAAATAATCATTTCATCAGAAAAAGAAAAAAGGGACATATGAATGTAAGTTATGAAACACCATGCATGAATAAAAACACAATTGAGGAATAGAGCATATACCAATAGAAACAAGACAAATAAGCAATAAACTGTCATATGCTGGCTGAAGACAGGCCTCACAGTCCTTAACCAAAGATACCAATAACATCATACTATGTAATTCATTCTGGACCTGTCAATTTAGAAAATATTTATGCAGTTAATGATCTGAATTTGTAGTTAAAACATACTGGCTTTTCAGCTGATTTTTTCCCCTAGGGAGGGAGATTGCAGGTTCCATGTTTGAAAACAAATAATAGAAGCCCCCCTGTTCTCCAGAAATAATAGCTAGCTCCTTTCATGTCTGCCAGTTTCTCCTACTTAGTAGTTAGTACTAAGTAGCTATTGTACTGCTGTGACCAAAATAAATTACAAAATAACTTAGGGCAGGAATAGTTATGGGTTACAATTTCAGAGATTAAAGAACATTGTCCCTTGGCCCCAGGAATGTGGACAGGACATTATAGACATTATATTATCAACAGAGCCATACGGTAGAAGACAGTTGTCCACTTCATGACAAAAAAGGATATAAAGAACAAGACAAGAAGAGACTAGGGACTCTCAAGGCGGCATCCCCAACTGACCTTCCTGTAGGAAGGCTTCACCTCTTTGTTTCTTTGGCCTTCCATAATAGTGCCACTGGCTATAGAAAAAGCATATAAAATGTAAGCCGATAGTATGCATTTCATATTCAATCTGTAACATGTATCAGACCTATTGCATGGCCGAAGTTCTCAACTGTTTCATATGAGGTTTTGCTGTTGTTCTGTTTTTTATTTGGTGGTTATTTTGGGGTTTTCAGTTTTGTTTGTTTGTTTGTTTTGTTTTGTTTTAGATTATCGAACAGGATGAACAGGATCCAAAGGATTATAATGTCCAATGGATCTCCACTAGTACATAATTCATAAAAAGCAATGAATTTTAACATGATATCTACCTGTTTTGTAAGTAGTAAATAACACTCTCCACTCAACACTCATATATATAATCTGATTTTTTTTTCACCTAGGAAAGGAAAACTATGAGAATCAGAAACTTAGCCATAGATTTTTAATTCCATCTGGCCTGGAGCTGATCCTGTGCCACAGCTCTCCATACCCAGATCCTGCCTGGAGAGCAGGTCTCCCAGGAGTGCTGACACACCTGTGAGCACAGGTAAGACCACCACTTTTGCTCAAATATCTGGCATAAGAGGAACCCTCCCAGAGCCAACAGGACACAGGAACCAAGGACCAGCCTTGGACAGGACCCTTCCAGTGTCCATCTGGGCCCCGGAGGCAACACTGTGCCACAGCTCTGCATGCCAAAATTTGTCCTAGAAAGAACTGGTCTCTCATGGGGGACTGACACACAGGCTTACAGGACAGAGAAGCCACAGTCATAGACAGCAGGACCAGCTAACACCAGAGATAACCAGTGGTGAGAGACAAGGGTAAGAACACAAGCAACAAAAACCAAGGTTACTTGGCATCATCAGAAACCAATTCTCACAACAGAGAAAGCCCTGTATACCCCAATATCAGAAAATCAAAACTCTGATTCAAAATCACATCTCATGATGATGATAGAGGACTTTAAGAAGGACATTAATAACCCCCTTAAAGAAATACAGGAGAACACAGGTAAACAGCTAGAAGCCCTTAAAGAGGAAACACAAAAATCCCTTAAAGAATCACAGAAAAACACAACAAAACAGGTGAAAGAATCGAGAAAAAAAAATCATCCAGGATCTACAAATGGAAATAGAAAAAATAAAGAAATCACAAAGTGAGACAACTCTGGAGATAGAAAACCTAGGAAAGATATCAGGAGTCATAGATGCAATCATCACTAACAGAATACAAGAGATGGAAGACAGAATCTCACGTGCAGAAGATACCATAGAAAACATTGACACAACAGTCAAAGAAAATTCAAAAGGCAAAAGGCTCCTAACCCAAAACATCCAGGAAATCCAGGACACAATGAGAAGATGAAACCTATGGATAACAGGTATAGAGAGAGCGAAGATGCCCAACTTAAAGGGCCGGTAAATATCTTGAACAAAATTATAGAAGAAAACTTCCCTAACCTAAAGAAAGAGATGCCCATGAACATACAAGAAGCCTACAGAACTCCAAATAGATTGGACCAGAAAATAAGTTCCTCCTGTCACATACTAGTCAAAACACCAAATGCACAAAACAAAGAAAGAATATTAAAAGCAGTAAAGGGGAAAAGGTCAAGTAACATATAAAGGCAGACCTATCAGAATTATACCAGACTTCTCACCAGAGATGATGAAAGATAGAAGATCCTGGACAGATGTCTTACAGACCCTGAGAGAACACAAATGTCAATTCAGGATACTATACCCAGAAAAACTCTCAACTAACATAGATGGAGAAACCAAGATATTCTATGACAAAACCAAATTTCCACAATATCTTTCCACAAATCCAGCCCTACAAAGGACAATAGATAGAAAATGACAACACAGGAGGAAAACTACACCCTAGAAAAAGCAAGAAAGTAATCTTCTTTCAACAAACCCAAAAGAAGATAGCCACACAAACATAATTCCACCTCTAACAACAAAAATAAGAGAAAGCAACAATCTCTGGTCCTTAATATCACTTAACATCAATGGACTCAATTCCCCAATAAAATGACAGAGACTAACAGACTGGATAAGTAAAAAAGGACCCAGTATTTTGCTGCATATAGGAACCACAGGTCAGTGTCATAGGCAGACACTACCTCAGAGTAAAGGGCTGGAAAACAATTCTCCAAGCAAGTGGTCCTAATAAACAAGTTGGAGTAGCCATTCTAATATCAAATAAAATGGAATTTCAACCAAAAGTTATCAAAGAAGATAAGGAAGGACACTTAATACTCACCAAAGAAAAAGCTACCAAGATGAACTTGCAACTCTAAAACATGCTCCAAATGCAAGGGTACCCACTTTCACGAAAAAAAAAAAAAAACTTTACTAACTCAAAGCATACACTGCACCTCACACAATAATATAGTGGGAGACTTTAACAACCCACTCTCAGTAATGGACAGATCATGGAAACAGAACACAGTTAAACTAACAGAAATTATGAACCAAGATATAGAACATTTCATCCTAGACCAAAAGAATATACCTT
Source organism: Mus minutoides (assembly GCA_902729485.2). NCBI lineage: Eukaryota > Metazoa > Chordata > Mammalia > Rodentia > Muridae > Mus > Mus minutoides. Next base: position 767,691 of record LR750112.1, read on the forward strand.
CTTCTCAGCACCTCATAGCACCTTCTCAAAATCTGACCATATAATCAGTCAAAAAATAGGCCTCAACAGCTACAAGAAGATTGAAATAATCCCATGCATCCTATCAGATCACCACAAGCGAAGCCTCTTCTTCAATAATAACAAAAACAACAGAAAGCCCACATACACAGATAAGCTGAACAATGCTCTATTCAATGATCATTTGGCCAAGGAAGAAATAGAGAACTTAAAGATATTTTGGAATTTAATAAAAATGAAGGCACAATATTCCCAGACTTATGGGACACAGTCAAAACACTGCTAGGAGGAAAACTCAAAGCTCTGAGTGCCTCCAAAAAGAAACCGGACAGAGCATACACTAGCAGTTTAACAGCACACCTGAAAGCTCTAGAACAAAAAGAAGCAAATACACTTAAGAGGAGTAGAAGTCAGGAAATAATCAAACTCAGTGCTGAAATCAACCAAGTAGAAACAAAAAGAACTATACAAAGAATCAGCAAAACCAGGAGCTGGTTCTTTGAGAAAATTCAACAAGATAGATAACTAGAGGGCACAGAGACAGTATCCAAATTAACAGAATCAGAAATGAAAAGGGTGCTATAACCACAGAAACTGAGGAAATTCAAAAATTCATCAGATCCCACTACAAAAGCCTATACTGAACATAACTGGAAAGTCTGAATGAAATGGACAATTTTCTAGACAAATATCAGGTACCAAAGTTAAATCAGGATCAGATAAACCATCTAAACATTCCCATAACCCCTAAAGAAATAGAAGCAGTCATTAAAAGTCTCCCACACAAACAAACAAACAAAAATCCCAGGACCAAATGGGTTTAGTGCAGAGTTCTATCAGACCTTCAAAGAAGACCTAATACCAATACTTTTCAAACAATTCCACAGAATAGAAGCAGAAGGAACTCAACCCAATTTATTCTATGAAGACACAATTATGCTGATACCCAAACCACAGAAAGACTCAACAAAGAAAGAGAATTTCAGACCAATATCCCTTATGAGTATCAATGCAAAAATACTCAGTAAAGTTCTCATAAACCAAATCCAAGAACACAGCTTGATCCCAGGGTTACAGGAATACTTCAATATACACAAATCCATCAACATAATACACTACATAAACAAACTCAAAGAAAAAATGCATTATCATTTCATTAGATGCTAAAAGTTCATATGACAAAATTCAACATTGCTTCATGTTAAAAGTCTTGGAACAATCATGCATTCAAGGCCAATACATAAACCTAGTAAAAGCAATATACAGTAAACCAGTACCCCAAATCAAACTAATTGTAGAGCAACTTGAAGTAATCCCACTAGAATCAGGGACTAGACAAGGCTGTCCACTATGTCCCTATCTACTCAATATAGTACTTGAAGTTCTACCTAGAGCAATTAGACAACAAAAGGAGGTCAATGGGAAACAAATTGGAAAGAAAGAAGTCAAAATATCACTATTTACAGATCTGGTAGTATACTTAAGTGACCCCAAAATTTCTACCAGAGAACTCCTAAACCTGATAAACAACTTCAGCAAAGTGGCTGGATATAAAATTAACTCAAACAAATCAGTAGCCTTCCCAGACTCAAAGGATAAACAGGCTGAGAAGGAAATAAGGGAAATGACTCCCCTCATAATAATTACAAACAATATAAAATATCTTAGTGTGACTCTAACCAAACAAGTGAAAGATCTGAACAAAAAGAATTTCACAATCTCTGAAGAAAGAAATCAAAGAAGATCTCAGATGATAGAAAGATTTCTCATGCTTGTGGATTGGCAGGATTAATATAGTAAAAATGGCCATCTTGCTGAAAGCAATCAACAGATTCAATGCAATCCCCATCAAAATTCCAGCTCAATTCTTCATATAGTTAGAAAGAGCAATTCTCAAATTCATTTGTAATAACAAAAAACCCAGGATAGGGAAAACTATTCTCAACAATAAAAGAACTTCTTGGGGAATCAACATTCCTGACCTCAAGCTGCATAGTGTTGGTAGTAGCAGGCAGTTAGATCAATGGAATAGAAATGAAGACCCAGAAATGAACCCATATACCTATGATCATTTGGTCTTTGACAAAGAAACTAAAACCATCTAGTGGAAAAAAAGACAGATTTTTTTCAACAAATGGTCCTGGTTCAACTGGTGGTCAACATAAAGAAGAATGCAAATTGACCCATTCTTATCTCCTTGTACAAAGCTCAAGTCCAAGTGGATCAAAGACCTCCACATAAAACCAGATACACTGAATCTATAGAAGGGAAAGTGGGCGAAATCTTTAAACACATGAATACAAGGGGAAAGTTCTTGAACAGAACACCAATGCCTTATGCTCTAAGATAAAAAATAGACAAATGGGACCTCATAAAATTGCAAAGATTCTGTAAGGCAATGGACATTGTAAATAGGAGAAAATGGCCACCAACAGATTGCAAAAAGATCTTGACATCCAATAAAGGGTTAATATCCAATCTATACAAAGAACTGAAGAAATTAGACTCCAGAGAACCAAATAACCCTATTGAAATGGGGAACAGAGATAAACAGAGAATTCTCAACTGAGGAAACTCAAATGGACGAGAGAAGCACCTAAAGAAATGTTCAACATCTTTAGTCATCGGGGAAATGCAAATCAAAACAACCCTGAGATTCCACCTCACACCAGTCAGAATAGCTAAGATCAAAAACTCAAGTGAAAGCAGATGCTGGTGAGGTTGTGAAGAAAGAGGAATACTCATCCATTTCTGGTGGAATTTCAAGCTTGTACAACCACTCTGGAAATCAGTCTATTGGTTCCTCAGAAAATTGGACATAATTGTACCTGAGGACCCAGCTATACCACTCCTGGGCATATATCCAAAAGATGCTCCAACATGTAATAAGGACACATACTCCACTGTGTTCATGGCAGCAGTATTTGTAACAGCCCGAAGCTGGAAAGAACCCAGATGTCCCTCAACAGAGGAATGGATACAGAAAATGTGGTAGAGTTACACAATGGAATACTACTCAACTATTAAAAATAATGACTTCATGAAATTTGCAGGCAAATGGATGAATCTAGAAAATATCATCCTGAGTGAGGTAACTCAGTCACAAAAGACCACATATGGAATATACTCACTGATAAGTGGATATTAGGCAAGACATGGAATACCCACGATACAACTCTCGGGCCACATGAAGGTCTAGAGGAATGAAGACCAAAGAGTGGATGCTTCAGTCCTTTCAAGTGGGAAGAAAAATAATCAAGGAACGTAAAGAGTGGGAGGGATTTGAGAGGAAGAGAAGAAGGAGAGGGGAAGAATCAGGTATGGGAGGAGATGGAGAAGATGCACAGAGGGTCAGGAAATTGAACAGAGATGTGTAGCAATGGAGGATGGGGAACTGGGGATAGCAACCATAAAGCCCCAGATGTTAGGAAAGCAAGAGCTTCTAGGACCCAATGTAGATGACATTACCTGAAATACCCTACAAAGGAGAGGGAGAACTTGTGGAGACCATATCCAGAGATTAGACATGGCCCCTCATATTGAGGGATGAGGCAACGCACCCAGCTTCAAATTTTTAACCCAGAATTGCTCCTGTCTAAAGGAAATACAGGGACAAAGATTAGAACAGAGACTGAAGGAAAGGCCATCCAGAGACTGCCATACTGGGTATCCATCCCACATGTAGACACCAAACCCAGACACTATTGTGGATGCCAAGAAGTGCTTGCTGGCAGGAGTCTGATACAGCTGTCTCCTGAGAGGCTGTACCAGATCCTGACCAATACAGATGTGGATGCTGACAGCCGACCATTGGACTGAGCACAGGGACCTCAAAGGAGGAGTTAGGAGAAGGATTAAAGGAGCTGAAGGGGATTTATCTGGAATCAGTGGGAGAGGAGGCCCTTGGTTCAGTGAAGGCTTGATGCCACCAATGTAGAGGAATGCTAGGCCGTTAGGTGGAGTGAGTGGGTGGGAAGCAGGGTAAGGGGGGATCTGTTAGGGGGTTTGCAGAGCGGATACTGGGAAAGGGGATAACATTTGAAATGTAAATAAATAAAATATCCAATTAAAAAAATCAATTCCCTAAGACATTCCTGAGTTCTTTCCTACCTCTAAAAAGGCAAACAGAATTCCAAAGTCTTCCCAAGGGGAACACCTCACTTCCAGAACCTGACAGAGATCTAAACTGCTCTAGTCAAAGAGCTGAAACATAAATATCTTCAAGCACAGCTACTGTCGATTTTCATGATTGACTTGGGTTGCAAGAAATACACACCTGGGTGGAAACCAAGTCACTAACATTTCTGGTCTAGAAATCTTCTTCAGATTGGAGCCCTATGACCTCATCTAGTATCTGCAAATGCCTGCGAAGTCATGTCCAATGATCAAACTGAAAAGACAGATGCTGGATGTTGGAGAACTTTATCCAAACACAGGCATCTATTCTGCCTCAAAAGGCATGTACAAATGCCTATGTTTTTGTATTTTCCCCATAAACCCAGAGGGCTGGCTGGTATCTCGCTATTCTTTCTCTGACATATCTGGGTGTCCGATCCACCTCCTTGGTGTAAAAAAGGCATGTCATCACACAGTGGTAAGCATTAGAGGGGATTTTAGAGGGCAGTTCCCTTGGAACTGTTAACCGAGGAAAGGACCATCTTCTCTCCCCTCTCTCCAAAAATACAGATGGATGATGGATGTTGGCCAATGAGTGAACTCCACCACTGCCAAAATGCTTCAGAGTTAGCGAAGTTCTCTAGGAATGGATGGTTAGGGACAGAGCTGGAGACCTAAGGGACGTGGCTTGTAGAAGCTACTGGTGACAAGGAGCAGATTAAAGATGCAACAAAACAAAAACACATTTATTAATTCAAAGAAAATTTGCTTTCTTGAAAAGTTTTCAGATCCACTTCTATTATATAATTTTGTGTGGCTCATAAGAATTTTTTTTTGTTTAGAATGAAAAAAAATAACATCATGCTAATATCACACACCCCCTTAAATGCACTTGAATAATCATTCTTAAAGACCTATGGTTCTTATCTGTACTGAATATTGGTATTTGGAAAGCATAAGATTAACACTGGGGAAACTTTCTTCTGTTGTAAGGAAAACAGAGAAGGTGAACTGATTGGAAGACTTCTTGATGTTTACGACTGATCTAAAGAGTGCCCAATTCTCTCTCTCTCTTTTTTTTTTTTTTTTTTTTTTTTTTTTTTTTTTTTTTTTTTTTTTTTTTTTTTTTTTTTTTTTTGTTTTCGAGACAGGGTTTCTCTGTATAGCCCCGGCTGTCCTGGAACTCACTCTGTAGACCAGGCTGGCCTCGAACTCAGAAATCCGCCTGCCTCTGCCTCCCGAGTGCTGGGATTAAAGGCATGCGCCACCACGCCCGGCCCAAGAGTGCCCAATTCTCATGTGCTAATCTTTATGGCTGACAATAACACAGTTGCCTTTAGTAACTCTACCATTAGCTCATAAAAGGTACACCTTTAGGGCAATCATCTCTCACTGGGACTGCAGCGCCTTGGACCAAGGCAGCTTTTAGTCTTGCTCCAAGCCAACTTAAGCAACCCCTTTTATCAAAGGGGACATGAAAGCCTGCAGGTGTTGCATAGTGGCTCTCCTGGTGGCCCCATCCTCTCCCTCTATTGACAGCAATGACACTAGTCCCTGAGCTATTCTTGTTGAAAAATCATTTATCTTTCTCATAGAGGGCTGTGTCTCCCTCTGAATTCAAAGTCCATTAATCTTTATCAATAACAAAGATACCTTTTTTTTTTCTCTCTCCTGAAAGAAATGTCGGCTGTCTTTTAACTTAATACATGCCGATACATAGGCACAGGAGAAATAAAGCACAGAAAATTCTAGATACTTTGAGTGCAAAAACAATTTTCTTCAGAATACCAACATGGTTTCAGAAAAATGGGATTTTTCTTTCTCAACAAGGGATAATATCTCCACTGCCTATTTTGCATTTCAAAGCATAACAAAAGCCCATTGGTAGATCCAAACCTCTCCTGCAAATCCTTCCTTCTCACTTACAGTGAAAAAGTGGCACAGTATCGTGTGTTGGTCACCGTTCAGACTCTTAGAGCAAGTTTGTAAAAGAGAAAGTGCAGTGAAAGATCCAAGGTTACAAGGTCAAAAACTTCCTTTTATATCAGACAGAATATAATTAATGTAGTTTTAAAATTGTAAAGTAGCAAGGAAAATTGTTTTTTCTTTTTTCTTTTTTTTCTTTAGACGGTGAGCTTTTTCTTATGGGTCTTGTCCTTGAGGCTGTAGGTGGAGGAGGAGGTGGGACTAGGTGCTCAATCATGTCAATATCATTTGGCCACAGTGGCCCACCAAGGTGACTTTACAGTGCCCATTGTATAGCACAGGTTACCTGGCATGATTTCATGTTAAAAGTGTTCTTTGTAAGGAATTCCGAATAGCAAACCAAGACAAGTTTTTCATTTACCCAATTTATGAAAGAAATAGTCTTATAAATTACCAACAACAAACTCCATTTAGAATTCAAATGAACTCTGACAGATTAGCAACAGAATAAACATTATAGAGGGGCCAGTAAGATCGTTAAGAGCCTGAGAACCTGGTGTGAGATTGTGCTTCTATATAGAACAGGAAAGTTGCATCCATGAAATTGGAACATTATGGCTGCCTTTTAAAAAGACCTGAATAATGACACTAGTTGACATTCCAATGTGGGTGAGAGGGATCTCACAGAGCTCCACCCCTAGGTAAAGAACCACAGGTGATTAATGATTGCCCATGAGAGAGGAAGTCAGTCTTCCCCAGAGCTGATCCTCAAACTGGTCCCAATGGTCCCAACCCCAAATCGTCAGTCCGGAAAACACACGTATGAGCACCGCTGAACAGCCTCAGCAGGTTACACTTGTCTACTGTATAAAAACAGTCGTATATGTATGTATACATGTACAATAAGAATTAAAGGAAAGGAGAGAAAATGTTAAGATTTTTAAAAATGGTTATAAAAAGTTACCGCCTGGTAGATTCTGAGTCTCTGGGGCCCTGTCACTCTGCTCTGGATCGCTGCATGTAGTAAGTAACCCCTGATACCTATGCTTCCAACACAGAGGTTACAGTTTCTCTGGGACTGACCTAGGGAGAGTGTTTATTATGTGGTCTTGTAAGTGAGTCTTCAAAATGCATAGGCAGGAAGCATCATGATAAAAAGCAAGCCTTTCTCTAGAGAGACCCTGCTATGTTCTCACACACTGTCTTCCACACATATATCCAACATCCCTGAGTTGTCTTCGTGAATTCTTACAAGTGGACAAGACGCTGTTGTAGAGATAGAAAGGATTATCAGAAAACAACAATACAACATTTTCAAACTTTCGAAAAGAAACAAACAAAAGAAAGAAAGAAAATATGCCAAATATTCCATCAGCAAAATGTTCCATGCCCTTAGCCAAACTCACAGAAATGCAGTCTGGCCCTCATGTCAAAGGTGATACTTGATTTTAGAGAGAGCACACACATTTACTCATGCATCTAGGAAGCCTGTTGTCCCTGTCTGAATAAAAAGTATTATGTAAATTTTTAATTGTCACAAGAATTAATGTTCCTTTTCATAAATTAAAACAGCAGGTGGGAGAATATTATATAGCCTTTAGAGAAGCATGCTTGAAAAGTTCCCACAATGTAAAAAATCAGAACAAAACAAAACAATCTTCTAATGTGACATAATGTGCTCATAATCTACTAAACAAAGTATTCACAAAGGATAAATTTATTTCTTATAAAAGCTGATTCAAGCCAATTTATATGTAGAAAGTGTACCTAAGGGTTTCTTCTCTACTCATATTATTTGGGTAAATTATTCCCATGGATTTCCTTTTTAGAGTTATTTTTTAAAATTACACAGAAAAATAACCTTCTCTATTTGCAGTGTAGTTGGTGCTCACCACTTCCTGATACTTACTTCACTCATGTCCATGCTAACCACCACTAAATTTAAAAAAAATTAAAAGAAAAATTAAAAATTAAAAGAAAAATGGAAGAAGGAAGCATACAATCACAAGTCCGTCAGATCATAGTTTATGTTTTCCGAGGGACTTAGGAAGCGGCACTGAGGCCTACAGCTCAGGGGGCCAGATCCTCTGCTGTCACAAGGCAATACTCTTGCCAAATCCCACAGGTCAAGAAAGAAGCTGGGCTATCCAGTGCTGCTGGCTCTCCTAAGGGGCTAGGTGTCTATTGTTACCAGCCCTTCTCTTGCTCTTTGGCTTGGCCAACATCCTTGGACTTGCTCCCTCACAGACCTCCTATCCAGGCGGGCTGGTACGGCTGATTTCTGACCAATCGCAAAGAGAAACATTGCTCAATCTTCCGTGGTCTTCCCCAGCCGGAACTTAGTGTTCTTGATTGTCAGGACCTGCAGCTTGAAATGACATGGGCTTCTCTGTAGCTGCAGGTACCTAATGAACCCTGCTAATGAAATTGAATCTGACAAATTCAATAGCCTCTGAGGCAGTGTCTGGGGGCCACAAGGAGTTTCACACGTAGCTTTGAGGAGCACAGCGCTTCTTCTGGTGATTTGCCTCCTGATCTAGTCACTAGGTGGGCAGGGTAAAGGTCTGGAAAAATCTGGTCATAAAGGTATAACTTAATGATGCTGTCAAAGCTGTTTCTAGGGCCAGCTACCTTATCATTTCCCCAAAAAGATAGAGAGAGAAGTTCCTGGAGCTTTGGCGTGGGGACCACCACTTGTCCCAAAACTCAATTACTCATTTCAATTGGAGAGTGGAGGGGGTCTACTTCACACTGCTCCTGATGTCATTAAAGGCAAATTCACAAATTAGAGCCAGGAGGAACCTTTTGTTTAAATGACCTTTTATAACCCCATCAGTCCTTCCAAAGAGATCAACAGGAGCTCAGTGGGGTGAAGCCATTTGCCTCGTTGGAGATCATGCTCAAAATTCCCTGGTGACTTTCAGATTATCCCTGGCAATGGACTCTTAGTTCAAACCAAGATCTTGAGTAATAAGTACTAAGTAAGACAAGAGTGGACTGTGTATTTTTAAAACTATCTTTGAAGGAGTGCCTTAAAGCAGACAGGTGGCAGTCAGTTCCAGAAGAGGAAAGACTAGAGATGGGCTCTAATTCTAGGCTCTCATTCTCAGTCAGGGAATTGGTTACATAGTCTCTATTGGGCTGCAATTAGCTATTCCTCAAATCCTATTACCACAAGAGTTGAGCTCAGTGATGAAACCTAAAGGAGCTTGCCTGGTACTTCTACTTCAAAACTTTAAAATGATAACTCTTACCATTAAGTTTATTTGTGCAACTCAACAGAGAGCATGGAAAGATTGGCTTCCACTTTCCGGGTATAATGTCAAGTCCTTGTGATTGTCTGGTACAAGGCAGGGCAACTCAAGGACTGTCCCTGGATGTTGCCACAGAGATCGCTCTCATATTCTCAAGACTACTGTGTTTGGAGAAAGTTAGTCATTCTTCAACAGCAGCCCAAGGCTGACTGATGGCTATCTAAACCTAACTTTAGCAATGGAGATACATTTCTAAGAGAAAATCAGCTTTCTGTCCCCTGCCTCAAGATTCATCTTCAGGGTGGTTAACATAAAAGGACAGTGTTCAGAGGGAAAGCAGTAATTTGGAGAGGTTGGGATCAAAGGATAGAGAGGATGCCAATGCAACATGCAGTATCTATTGGTGCTTCAGACACTTTTCTGATGTTTTTTTTTATAACGGGTGGATGCTTGTGCCAGGACAGTCAAGACCACTTGCCAGCTTCACTTCCAAGTACCCAAGTAAGAAAAGGAAAGTACTAGTAGTTCTATTGAAGACTAACTGACCAATAGGAGACCTAGAACAGTTAATTTCCAAAGCCTCAAGGTGCCAGAGAGCTTTTGACACACTCACCTCTTTCCTCCCCTCCCTTCCTCCCTCCATTCCCCCTTTGTGTACACTCAAGCATGAAAGTTTGTGTTTTGACCACAGGTCGACATTGGGTGACTTCTTCAATAGCTTTCCATCTTTTTGAGGCAGTCTCTCACTGAACCTGGAGCTCATAGAGTCAGCTAGGTTGACCAGCCAATAAACTTCAGCGATCCACCCAGGAGCCCAGGGAACAAACACAAATAGCCAAGCTCAGTGTATATAGAGATGCAAATTCAGTCCTCACAGCAGACTTTACCAACTAAGCTGTCTCCCCAGCTTCGCGGAATACTTTTAAATTGTTATTTCCAAGAGTACTAGGAACATAATAAGCCTTATTAGGTGCTTTGATAATTTCATTGTATAAATTAGGTTAATTTATAAATTTCAGAATTTTAATGCTATGAATTTTTGAAAGATGAAAAGGCTATCTTCGCCTATTAGAGCAAATGTAAAATAAATTCAGTTAATTACTTCTAATTGACAGTGCTCGCATGTTGCTGACTTTCAGCTTATGTGCATTGGTTTTATGCGCTTTTGCTGGCTGTGCATTAGGTCTATGTACTTCTTCACTGTGCCTTTTTCTGTAGCAAAATGGGAACACAGATGTGATGTTACCTTAGGGTCCACCATCCATACAGTAGACAAAGCCTGGCTCCCAAATGGAGATGTAAAGGCCAAGCTTCAACAACCGGCTCCTTCTCCATTTTAATGAGCTCAAATGCATTCATTATAAGTTTTCTGCTACCTACAGAATCCTTTATCTTGGAAATCATATACTCTCTTTGTAGTTTCAAAGAAAAATCAATATTCTACTTAGAAAAGCTTAAGATACTATTGGGTTAAAAAAAACCCCACATATTATGAAAACAGTACATGAGCTACTAATAAGTATTCAAAGGCTTTAGAAAGTACAGTCCTACCTCATTGGGAAGAAGTGACAGCATTGACAATAGGAATGAGTCAGTCAGTCATCAGCACAGTGTGGAATTACCTTCAGTTGTGCTCCTCTGTCATTGTGAAGGTGTGACTGTGTGCCTAGTCACCTCTAACAGCGTCTTAACTATCACATGGACCAAAACAAGACAAAATAAACAGAAACCCAAAGATTTTTTTTCAGTAATTTCCATTCACATTTTATTCAAACTGTTGAAGATTATACTATGGCTTTGAGTAGTAGATTTAATTGGAGAGGGAAATGGATCCCAACTGTCAAAAAAGACCATGTATAAACAACATTATTGACATCATTGCTGTTGTCATGGATCTTTCCCTGATGACATTACAGCCAGCTTTTCTTTTACCTGCGCACCCTGAAATGTTCTTCAACGCCTACTCTCAGGCTTAGCCTCATTCTTGGCTTTATTGGTAACTATTGATTAACTAAACTTATTTCACATTTGCTCTAGTAGTCTAATATAGTCTTTTTATTTTTCAAAGATTTATAGGATCAGAATACTCAAATTTATAAATTAACCTAAAATCAATAACCTACTGATGACTCAATTTTATGTATCCATGATGAATTTCTCATCTGTGCTCCAGATGAATCTGTCCAAACATCTATCTCCTCCTCCTCCTCCTCCTCATGCTGCTTCATAGGCATCTGTAATGTAGTGTGTTCCAAAACGAACTCATATCCCGAATTAAGAAGCCCTGTCCTTCTCATCTCTGGCATGTATCACCTTCCATCTATGTGACCCAAGCATGGAGTCTCTTGGATGTGCTGTTCCTTGCTGGTGCTGCCTCCAAAGCCCATTCTTTTTACCCATTTCTCTCCAATGCCACTGCTGATGCCATGCGTGTGAGGAGCTGCATTCCTCTGATGTATTCTTTTTCCTCTACTCCTTTCAGAGTGCATGAATTACTTTTCTCATTTCCTTGACAACACCTAACTAAAGCACCTTCTGGGCTAGCTTTAGCTCACAGTTTGAAGGCACTGGATGAAGGCAGGGGAGCCATAGCAGCAGGTCCATAAGGATGCTGCTAATACTGCATTTGCAATCAGGAAGCAGAGAACAATTAATTTCTTTTTTTATTTTTTATTAATTGTATTATTTATTTATTTATTTATTCATATTTCAAATGCTGTCCCCCTTCCCAATCCCTCCTCCATAAGCCCCCAACCCATCTCCCCTCCCCTTCACCTCTAAGAGGGTGCTCCCCACCCACCCATCAACTCCCACCTCACCCCTATAACATCCCCCTTCACAGGACCAAGCACATCCCCTCCCACTGAGTCCAGACAAGGCAGTCCTCTGCTACATATATAGTGGGGACCACTGACAGGCTGTTCGGTTGGTGGCTTAGTCCCTGGGAACTCTTTTTTAAGAAAGAAAACAAAACAAAGCAAAAAGTGTTTTATTGATTCTTCATGATTTTCACATCATGCACCCCAATCCCACTTATCTCCCCATTCCTTCTGCTCTCTGCCCTTAACCTCAAAAAGAAAAGAAAAGAAGACAGAAAAAAAATCTTGTCATAGAAGCTAGTGTATCACAGTAAATCCCACACATTGAATCTACCCTTTCGTCCACACATTTTGCAAGCATTTACTGCAATGACTCATTGGTCTGTTCCATGGCCTCTGGACTCTGCTACAACTATCTACACTGGATCCTCATGGAGACAGATTCCTCTCAGATATTTTCTTGCTGCCCTGTCTCATGGAGATCCTGCAGCACAGGATCTGTAGGACCAGCCCTTTCATGAGCTCCAAAAGATCATAGATAGGGTAGACATTAGATTGGGCTAACTTAAAGTCCTGGATCTGAGCCTGGGAGTTAGCTGAGTTGCAGCACAGCAGAGCTGACCCTGGTGGCTGGCGTGTGAGTAAGTTGACCTGAGGGTAAGGGCATGAGCTTGGGAGAGCTGGCCTGTCCCTTGTTTGCAGTGGGATGGTGGTGTGGGCAAGGGAGAATTGTTCCCCACCTCTGCTCTTCTCCATCTGTGGCAGATGGATGAACTAACCCCGAGGCCATGAGATGAGGATGCTGTCCCAGTCCTTCACTGACTGATGCACTTGGGAGAACAGACCCTGATGCAGCACAGAAGAGCTGACCCTAATGGTGAAGGATGGAGTGGATGAGCTGGCCTTGAGGACCTGAGATCAAGAGAACTCATCCTGCTTCTTGCTAACTGCAGCATTGGGTGAGCTAGTCAGGGCAGTGCTGGGAGCTAACTCTGGTGGTGTGGGTGTAGGTGAATTTCTTCTTTTAAAAAGTCCAGGAACAGCTGGGCAGTGGTGGCACATGCCTTTAATCCCAGCACTTGGGAGGCAGAGAGGCAGGCAGATTTCTAAGTTCAAGGCCAGCCTGGTCTACAGAATGAGTTCCAGGACAGCCAGGGCTACACAGAGAAACCCTGTCTCAAAAGACCAAAAAAAGAAAAACAAAACAAAAATCAAATAAAATATCTATCTATCTATTTATCATCTATCTATCTATCTATCTATCTATCTATCTATCTATCTATCTACACACACACACACACACACACACACACACACACACACACATACATACACAGCGTTAAAAAAAAAAAAAAAAAAAAAAGCCCAGGAACGCTGCTCACAGAATGGTGCCTCCTGAAATTCTTTCACAGATAGTCCTGAAGGTTTGTTTACAAAGTGATTTTGGTTGGTTGGTTGGTTTCATGACAGTGTTTCTCTGCATATCCCTGGCTGTCCTGGAGCAAGGTGATTTTTTTTGACACTGTTAAGCCATCAATCAAGATCCAACATTACACACACTTTATATCAATGCATGTCGTTTCAGCCTTGTGCAGGTCTTAGGGCCAACTATCAGATGTCACCACTGTCCTCACAGGACTCCAGATGGGTTCTTGTCCTCTTTACATGTTCCTCTTCTGCTCATTCTGACCTAGGGCTTTGTTCATAAAATACCAACTTCCTTCCTTCCTTCCTCTACCTTCCTGTACAGATTCCAGCTCTACCCACCTGGACTCTTAACTTCTCTAGGCAAGGTCCTCAGTTCCTAGCAATCATCATGGCAATAATCATATTCATCACATCATTATCGATGGTTGTATTTCTTGCCCCTCCTATTGGGCTCTAAGTTCCCTGCCCACCAGATTTATGAAGGATCTCACACAGTCATGTCTGAAACCCAGGAGCTCTGTTTGAGTCTCTGTTGGGCAGATGAATACTTCCATCACTTCTGAAGGATTATTAAGTTCAGTCCAAGTGTCCCAGTTTTTTCCTCTCTTAATTCATGCCTGTCACCCACTTTCCTGAAAGACCATGATTAGGAGGAGACAGAAGGTCCTCCTAATCACTCTGGGCTGGCAGAGTGCTTCTACACTTAACTTGGGGGATGTAGCCATTGGAAACGTTAATGGCTGGTGACCCCCAACTTCAGCCAATGGCGGTTCCTGACTTCAGCCAATGGTGGCCCCCAACTTCAGCTTTAATATGTTGCACAGCTCCCTTATTCTCACTCAGCCTGTGAGGGTACACTCTTAACCCATAGCAAAACTTTTCTCACAAAAGAAGTCTTCAACTCAACTTCTCTGAGCTCTTCACAACCTTTATCAGTATATCCTACACTGACACTTTGTCTAAGAAGCTTGGGTTAACGATCAGGTCGTCTAGCGGGACAGAAAGAAAGTGACAGGCACACAAGGACTTCCTCTCACTGCCTGGAGCCTTCTGAGGTACCAACTACGAGGATGAAGAGCCGAGGAGTTTCTGCTCTAGGTAAAGATTCCAACTTTGCTCCTCAGGAGAAAGCCTGTGGTTCCCCTTTGCTACTGTGAGCTCCCACATTCAGCTGTAACGGCCTCCAGGGACTTCAACATTCTAAGTCAACTTCCCAGCACAGTGCATCCTTGAGGCCTCTGAACTCTCTGCCCCACTGTTTGGTCTTAAGTAGTCCTCCTCAACATATTCTAATAATTTCTTCCTCACTTCACACAGATCTCTGTTGCATGTCAGACCTCAGAATGGTCCCCACACACTATCTCCATTCCAGAGCTTTCTGTCCCTAGACCCTGCTTTATCTCGCTCCTCTAATCATATAAAATTATATATGTGCTGTCTCTTCCAGATAGGATAGAATGGCCAACTTTGTTTCCTGTAACATTTCCAAGGCTGAAGAGAATAGACAGTAAGCCTTCAGAATAAGCAGGTAAAGGAATGAATGAGTGGCCCTCTGAGAGAAATGGATAACCAAGCAGGGTTGAAACCTGGATTTCAAAGTTACACCTGTGCTTTGAGCACTCAAGAAACTGCAAGGTTGCTGTCCCTGAACACAGGAAGTCAAGGAACAGCCTGAAGCAAGAAGCTGAGGTAGAGGCTAGGCTCCCAGGCTTGTGGGTGGTACGAGCCTCTGGGCCTGCCAAACATGCCAGCAGTTGGCTCTCTTATCAAATGAGTAGAGCAGAGTCTGGCAGCCGGAGCAGGTGAGCTGGAGAGCCACACACAGGGTGATACCCGAGGAACTGAGGCTCTACAGGACACAGGTGGCATTGTCACACAGAGAGAGCTGCCATGTGTGGCTCTTTTCACCTGACTTCTGTGAGATTCAGTTTAAGATCATTTAACTGAATTCCAAATGGCAGCAGCAGCTGTGAATGAAGTCACATGATCTGCTTACTGTGCCTGCCTTTTAAACTTAGACTCCAGGAGCCCTGTGTAGCATCTTGACACAGTTTCAGCGGGTGGTGCTTGAAGCCCTGAGTCAAGGCTTCCATACAAGCTTCGGAATCTTCTAGCACAAAGCACAATGGGAGACAGTTAGCAGTCTCTCAATGAATAGCAGGTACGACATAACTCTATTTTAAAGATAGATCCTCTGAAAGACAGTGAACTAAATCTTCATTAGCAAAGATCACTGATTATAGTGTACCACCCATTTATATTTGGTCTTGCAGGTGTCAGAAGAGACATTTTGACTAAAGGCCAATTCTAGGATTAGGAAACTTAGAAGATAAAAAATCTCCACATGTCAAGTGACAGGACCACATGATGGCAATGAAACTATTTCTTATGTTTTATTTTTATTTATTTATCTCTTCTTAAGGCAGGTTTTCTCTATTCAGGCATGGCTATTCTGGAGCTCATTACATAGAACAAGCTGAGCCTGAATTCCAAGAGATTCACTTGCTTTTCCCTTTCTAGTACTGGAATTAAAGACATACACCATTCATTGTCTCCTAAAACCTCTTAATAAATGTGGAATTTCCCAAGATACCTTACCTATGCAAAGAGGAAGAAAGGTATGTGGTAAAGTGATTGTATCTGTGTTATGTTTTTATTTTAAATATTTTAATTTTTAACATTTTGATTATACTTTTATGTTACTATTGAATTCAGAGTTTAATGGATATAAAATTTTCAAATGACTGAAATACTGTAGTTTAAGTGTGATTTTACATGTCACTATGACTTTTTCTTACAATATAAAACAGCTACAGAATGGTATAGTAAGCAGGCATTATGCTAAACAAGGTTTAAAAATATGTTTCCTATTATTAAAAACTCTGTGGTAGTCTTCAATACTATGCACGTTCTCCTGAAACTTTATTTACATACACATTAAATATGTATATCTATTCACGTATGCTAATTAATACATTCTGTTCTCATTTAACATAGAAGGTGAACGTTGCATTTGTAATGTCTGCAGCCAGCGAGTGATGCATGGCTCATCTTAAGCATAACTAACAATTATTTTAAAAAATCTCCTAAACGGGTGTTGTGTTTGTACCCATCCTGATACCCATGCTTGCCATGAGGTACCATTTTGTATTCCTCTTCCTTTCTGTTCCTGTTTCTAATTACTCTACCATCATAACCCAAAGCACAACCTTATACTGGTTTCTCAATGCTCCTCTATAAAATTCACCCTACTCCCTTCTTAGATGCAGGATGCTAGCCCCTTCTTGTCTCACAGGTCTGAGCTCAGATGCCCCAGCAGTCTACCCTGGCCACCATTCTGGTGACATTAGATCCTTCCTCAAGCCCTTCCTACTACCTGAAATGCCTCTGCTTATTTATGACCACTGCTTTCTCCATGTCAGAAACATTTAGTCACTGCCTTTGTTTTGCTTCCTTCCCCATCTCCAGTTGTTAGCATACACTATTTATTGACTCACTTACTAATTGATGAACTTCCCATTGACTTCAAAATTACCATTCTATGTATGCTATCAGAACCCTTTGTGTCTTATCACTAAGAGAATAATAAATACGTAGGACATGCTTTTCCACAGTCTCCTACATCAACACTATATAAGAAGAATCTCAAGCTAGGAGATAGTTTATTTGGTAAAGAACTTGCTATCCAAGGAAGAGGGTCTGAGCTCCATTCCAGAACCCACATTTAAACAAAACAAAACTAAACTGGGCACAGTGGTGCTTGCTTATGATGTCATTGCCAGAGAGGTGGGTGGACGTAGATTTCTCCTCCTGACTGGCCACAAGGCCTAGCTATACCAGTAGATTCAGTGAGAGGCCTTATCTCAAAACAGAAGATGTATAATGACTGAGGAAGACACCCAAGATTGATTTCTGGCTTCCACAGGCATGCTTATGGAACATGTGAACACATGAACATACATAGGCACAGTAATATGATTCACATTTGACAAAACGGCGAGTACTGAATTATTTTTAGGTAGCTGTTTCTCAAATAAACCAATGATTTTGTCTAAAGTTGATCGAGACCTATAAACCAGTTATAATATTTTCCTTTCTAAGAAAAATCAAAATAATTTTGATTTCAGTTGCAGATTATTTTTATGGGGAAATAGCAGCTGTTGACAAGATGAATTTGGCATTTATGGCCAGAATGATGGGTACAGAAAGCTTAATAATTATCATTTATAATCTCATGCAGTACATCAAGATAACAAAAATGTCTATGGAGATTTAAGAATATTACACATCACCCCTCTATGAAGATTTGAGAATATTATACATCACCCCTTCTTATGATAAAAACCAAAGTTGACATCTGAAAATTCAATACTATACTATGTTTGGTTTTTCTTTGGAATCATATAGTGTAGGAGGAACAGCGGTGGCTGCCTCTGTATAAAAGTGGGGGGGAGGGGAGTGCACAGATGTGCAAATGCAGATGCAAAGGCAACTCCTGCAGGAGGACCTAATTGAAGACTGCCAGCCAATAAAGAATTGCTGTCTGGAAGACATGTTTACTTGGGACCAATGGGGCCTTCGTGGAGGGCATTAAAGGCGCCTGCAGCAGCATTCAGAGGGATTTGCTGCAGCATTCTCGCCACTCCTAGAGTCTATGCCATTTATTCTGCACCACCTCACCTCCAACCCCCAAGGGCAAGTAGGATTAGGCAGCAGGAGGTTCAAGGCACAGGCAGCAACTGGCACCCAGTGTGGTCTACACTACATTATCCACTTTTGGTGGCTGCTTGTGACTTCCTTTTCTGGGGGCTCATTATTTTGCCTGTTGTGGCAAGGACTGTGCTTGAGGTCTGACTTTATCTGCTCTTCCTCACCACACACATTGCTGTCTTCCCCTTTCACTGCTTGTTCCATGAGTTGGCCCCTAAGTGCTTTAGATGTTGTGGGTCCTGAGGTGAGCATGGGGATCTCACTTCTGTCTTCTTTGTCCTTTTTTGTCTCTCCATCCCGGTATATACTTTCACTTGCAGTTTCAGGTCCAGGGTGGCTGTGTGGTCATCTTTTCCCTTTGTCATTGTCCACTCCTCTGGAGTTACTCACTTTCACTTTCAGTTTGGATTCATCCTGATATCTAAGATAGGCACTGGTACTAGGGGTCAACTCTCAAAAGCCTTTTTCTATCCTGGGAAACCATGCAGTCATACAGCCTCAAGGGAGTCTCCTACTTAGGATGAGCTTTTCTCCTCTGTCATATCAGTCTGTTCTTTGTTTCCTTTGTGCTCGTCATTATGGGTTCCCTCCCTTCCACCATCAAGGAGCCCCAAATTAGGGCTTTGAAAACCCTCCTATGGACACATGGTCACAAGGTTAAAACTCATGACCTGGACCAATTTTTGGAGGAGGCCACTATTTTTGGCCCCCCTGGATATCACTGGAGAACATGTGGGACCCTGACATCTAGATGTGTGTTCTCTTTCTCACCCAATATGACTCCATTATGAGCAATTGGGATTTATGGGGCCCCTCTAATTGTCTTGATTTATGCCCCTATACTCTCCTAAAATGTGACCATCTCTTTAATGGGATGTATTTCCATATAAAACAGTTGGCTAAAATGTGGACTGGGGTGAGCTCTGTGAATGTGACCAATGGCAGCTAGGTCGGCTGGAAAGCCACCCCAGTCTATATCAGACCCCCTCTTTTCTTTCTGGTCACCAATACCTTCATTGTCAGAGAGCCTTAACTGCTTTCATGAGAAATGTCTCCTGACCACCTGCTGAATAGGGGTATTGAATATTGGCTATCCTGATTGTCCCGAACCCGCGGGACTCAGTTATTCGTGGGAGCGAGGAGGACCGTTTGTCTGTAAGAAAGGACGGGCGGGAGAGAAAGAAAGGAGGCCATGCGTTTGCGAGGTTTTGTCACGGTCTCATTTACTAAGGCACAATACCCAGTTATATACATACAGCAAAAAAGGAGCGGAAAGGGGCAATTGAGGAGGGGGGACAAAGGCTTCAAGGTGAAGGACATATGGGAGGGTATAAATGGCAGGCTTGGGACATCCTGTGATTCATTTCCGAGTCTTTGGTGCCTGCATATCTCGGAATGCAGGTTCTTTCTTAACAGTCCTAGGTGTCAGTTCAGGGCACAAAGATCATCTGGTTCCGAGGAGCAGTCTTGTGTGAAAAGAGGAAGGTGACTCAGCTCCCAACAAATGGTTAATTGGCTCTCAGGTGGGATCTGTTAAAGGCCTGGTTTCTATCAGCCTGGTTTCCCACACCTGATGAGGGAACCAGTCACCATTTGGATGCCTGTGGTAAATACCACTCACTTTCATAGTGTCACTCTGATGGCCTAGACTCACAACCCCTACACTAGGGAAAGCGGGATTTTGGTATAATAGCTGCCATAATTGTAGCCATCATTGCAGGCATTGCTGGGGTGACAATAGCTGTTGTTGCCTTGACTGGAAACTGTCAATGTGGTAGTCTTTAAGTCAGCTGAGGCACTACAGACACAAGAGGTACTAAATCAACATCTTTATCAGTCCGTCCACATTTTACAACTGATGGATTGAATTACTGGTGGAAAAGTTGGCCCTTGTTAGGAACAAGTGACCCCAGGTTTCGCACAATCTGACTAATCCCTTACCAGTTACATAATGGCACTGAAGCCCAAAAACAGTTGGCTCACTATCTTGAAGGTACCTGGTCAGAAAAATTCCTGGACTATTTTGTGTTGTTAAGGGTGAATATAGCCAACCTCAATATATCCTGTGCTCTCCCTAAATGCCAAACTCTTGGGAAAAATGGGGGTCAATATTAAGAGGCTGTTTGACCCCTGTGGATAGCCACTTAGGAGAGGAATTGTTATACTAATAACTACTTTGTTTGAGTGTCTCCCACACAGGATCATAGAGTCAGAGGTGAGGAGGACACAACATCAGCCTCAACACAGGGGAGTAACTGGGACCAGTGGGACCCAGGCACCCAGGAACTCTGCCTGACCAGTGGCATGTCTTCCTGCCTGTCTGGGCCAGTGCTCTGAGCAGACCTTTGATACGAATTCTGAAGCCAGTCCCACAACACCCAGAGGAAGCTCTACTCCCAGGCTCTCTATCATGTCCAGGAACACAGGATCCCAAGATTCCAGGAGCTTGGTCACACCATGATCTTAGGGTCTCAGGGGCAGCTTGACTCCCAGGAGCTCTAATACACCCAGAATCTCAGGATCACAGGATCCTAGAAGCATAGGATCACAGAGACTCTGAGGAGTTCTGAGACAACCAGGATCGCAGGAAGGACAGGCTCCAGTCAGATAAGAGAGATCTGGAAGCACTAGACATAATCAGATGGAGGGAAGCAAGCATAAGACATAAGCAACAGGAACCAAAGCTATTTGGCATCATCAGAGCCCAATTCTCCCACTATAGCAAGTCATGGATACACCATCACACTGCAAAAGCAAGACTCAGATCTAAAATCACTTCTCATGATGATGATAGAGGACTTTAAGAAGGACATAAATAACTCCATTAAAGAAACACAGGAGAACATAGATAAACAGCTAGAAGCCCTTAAAGAGGAAACATAAAAATCCCTTAAAGAATCACAGAAAACAACAACAACAACAACAACAACAACAACAACAAAAAACAATCAAACAGGCAAAGGAAATGAAGAAAACCATCCAAGATCTAAAAATGGAAATAGAAACAATAAAGAAATCACAAAGGGAGGCAACTTTGGAGATAGAAAACCTAGGAAAGATATCAGGAGTCATAGATGCAAGCATCACCAACAGAATACAAGAGATATAAGACAGAATCTCAGGTGCAGAAGATAACATAGAAAACACTGACAACAGTCAAATAAAATGCAAAAGGCAAAAGCTCCTAACTCAAAACATCCAGGAAATCCAGGACACAATGAGAATATGAAACCTATGGATAACAGGTATAGAAGAGAGCGAAGATGCCCAACTTAAAGGGCCAGTAAATATCTTCAACAAAATTATAGAAGAAAACTTCCCTAACCTAAAAAAAGAGATACCCATGAACATACAAGAAGCCTATAGAACTCCAAATAGATTGAACTAGAAAAGAAATTCCTCCTGTCACAAAATAATCAAAACACCAAAAGCACTAAACAAAGAAAGAATATTAAAAGCAGTAAGGGAAAAAGGTCAAGTAACATATAAAGGCCGACCTATCAGAATAACACGAGACTTCTCACCAGAGATGATGAAAGCAAGAAGATCCTGGGCAGATGTCATTCAGACCCTTAGAGTACACAAGTGCCAGCCCAGGCTACTAAGCCTAGCAAAACTCTCTATTACCATAGACAGAGAAACAAGATATTCCATCACAAAACCAAATTTACACATTATCTTTTGATAAATCCAGCCCCACAAAGGATAATAGAGAGGAAATACCAATACAAGGAGGGAAACTACATCACAGAAAAAGCAAGAAAGTAATATTTCAACAAACCCAAAAGAAGATAGCCACAAACATAATTCCACTTCCAACAACAAAAATAACAGGAAGTAACAATCACTTTTCCTTAATATCTCTTAACATTAATGGACTCAATTCCCCCAGTAAAATGACATAGACTAACAGACTGGATATGTAAACAGGACCCAGCATTTTGCTGCATACAGGAAACCCACCTCAGTGACAAAGACAGACACTACATTAGAGTAAAAAGTTGGAATACAATTTTCCAAGCAAATGGTCCCAAGAAACAAGCTGGAGTAGCCATTCTAATGTCGAATAAAATTGACTTTCAACCTAAAGTTCTCCAAAAAGATAAGGAAGGACACTTCATACTCATCAAAGGAAAAAAATCTACCAAAATGAACTCTCAACTTTGAAAATCTATGTTCCAAATGCAAGGGCACCCACATTCATGAAAACAAAAACAAAAACAAAAGCAAAAACAAAAACACTAGAGCTCAAAGCACACATCATAACCCATACATTAATAGTAGGAAACTTCAACACCCCATTCTCAGCAATGAACAGATCATGGAAACAGAAACTAAACAGAGACACAGTGAACCTAACAGAAGTTATGAACCAAATGGGTCTAACAGATATTCATAGAACATTTCATCCTAAAGCAAAAAAACATACCTCTTCTTAGCACCTCACAGTACCTTCTCCAAAATTGACTATATAATCAGTCACAAAACAGGCCTCAACAGATACAAGAAGATTGAAATAATCCCAGGCACCCTATCAGATCACCACAGACTAAGGCTGGTCTTAAATACCAACAAAAACAATGGAAAGTACACATACACATGGAAGCTGAACAACACTCTGCTCGATGATAATTAATTTGGTCAAGGAAGAAATAAAGAAAAAAATTAAAGACTTTTAGAATTTAATGAAAGTGAAGACACATCATACCAAAACTTATGGGGCACAATAAATGCAGTGGTAAGAGGAAAATTCATAGCTCTAAGTGCCTTCAAAAAGAAACTGGAGAGAGCTTACCCAAACAGCTTGACAGCACACTTGAAAGCTCAAAAAAAAAAAAAAAAAAAAAAAAAAAAAAAAAAAAAAAAAAAAAAAAAAAAAAAAAAAAAGAAAGAAAGAAAGAAAGAGAGAAAGGAAGAGCAAATTCACTTAAGAAGAGTAGGAAATAATCAAACTCAGAGCTGAAATCAACCAAATAGAAACAAAAAGAACAAAGAATCAACCAAACCAGTAGCTGGTTCTTTGAGAAAATCAACAAGATAGATAAGCCCTTAGCCAGACTAACTAGAGGGCACAGAGACAGTATCCAAACTAATAAAATCAGAAATAAAAAGGGAGACATAACAGCAAAATATATCTTAAAATAATTATACTGTGTGTTTAATAGTAACAGCTGAAAATATTAAAATCATGTTCTACAAACATCATGGAAATATTATTGATAATTTTTCTTAATGTTTAACTTCAAAGAGTTTTGCTATTTTGAAATTTTTAAAATATACTTACTGCTAAAAAATAATTTGTCTCCTAGAAACACTAATAATTTTTTTAAGTAAACTTATAGTTAGACAATGTCCACACACACACACACACACACACACACACACACACACATATATATAGTATTTTAAATACTCTTTCACTCGGTCAGGTGGTATCACATAAAGGCTTTTGAATATATCTCTTAATGACTCATTTTTAATATTTTATGCTCTTTTACTGTGCTTAATTCCCAAAGAATATTTTGTGTGTTTTGAAACAATTTAGTGTTAAACATTAGATATAGGATCCTCAGTTATGGATAGTATTAAATGTTCATTAATGATATTTTTAGGGTATGAAATGATATGAATACAAAAGTTGAACAATTTTAAATGTATTTTTGATTCTTACAATGCTCATTATCAATATGTTTGATGTATAAAATGCATTTAAATAATAAATAAAAATAAAAATTAAAAAATGTCTCACACAGCATCTCTCCAGGCAGCACTCCATAAATAAGGCAGCCCTCCAGGTGCTGAAGAGTCTCGAAAATCCCGATTGCGGGGTCGGGGTGTCTATGGAAGTGATCAAAGCCTGAATGGCAGAGGTCCATGAGACCACCATGTAGGCTGTTCCTCATCTTCACCTTGCATAACATGCCTCTAGAATGATGTCTCTTTGAGGGCTGGTAGCCAATGACAGGTAAGATCCTGGAAGACAGGACAACCTAAGACAGGCACAGTCCATGACACTGGGAATCCTCTGAAGTGTGGTCAACAATGAGAGGCAATGGCACTCCAGCTCCCACTAGGCTGTCAAAATCTATAAACAAAAAGGTGGATATATAGGAGGAACATGGTGGCCTCCTGTGCGTAAATGTCACAGGTTAGCAGCCGCAAAGGCAATTCCTGCAGGAGGACCTAATTGAAGACTGCCCGAGAGACCAAGGATTGCAGACACAGACAATGCCAGCCAATCAGGTACTGTTTAGAAGAAATGCTTTCTTGGGACCAATGGGGCCCTGGTGGAGGGTATTAAAGGAGCTTGCAGCAGTGTTCAGACAAGCTTGTTGCAGCATTTCTCATCTGCTCCCAGAGTCAGAGGGCTCAGGTTCAATGTCTGGTACCCGCATGGAGGCTCAAAACTATAACTCCAGTTCCAGGAGATCTGATCCCATGCCCTCTTCTGTCCTCCTCAGCACTGCATACACGTGGTGCATAAGCATACAAGCAGGCAAAAAAATCATATATATATATATATATATATATATATATATATATATATATATATATGTATATATAAAAGAAATCATGATGAAAAGTTTATCCTTGCTACATCAATTTCAACTTCACTTTTTGTGATAATCAGCTAAATATTAAATAGGAAGAGTCTTATACATTTATAGCCTTTTTTGAAACTTTGAAACTATCCCTCTGCATATTTTACTTAAAAAATAATCTGCTAAAATATCTTTTAGATTTATTAATTGCGTGGCTGTGTGCCTGCACATTTGTATGTGTGCCGACAAGGTGGGTCAGTGAGTAGAAGTGCTTGTGCTTAAGTTGGAGGGCCTGAGTTTGACTCTTGACATCTTATGATAATAAGACGGCAAGACAGAACTGGCTCTACAGTTGTCCCCTGACCCCCACATGAACACCATGGGCCGTGGTATTCATGTAGCTACACTTGTATGTACACATGCACACACACACACACACACACACACACACACACACACACACACACTTACACACGCACACATTATAATATTTAATGGAATGCAAATGTCTAAAGAAATTTATAACATTTCTTTTAAACTAAAGAAATAGCCAGGTCTGATGACACACACCTCCAGAACTTGAGGGTAGAGGCAGGTAGATATCTTGTCTACATAGTGAGTTCCAGGCCAGCCAGGGCTATGCAGTTTAGACTCTGTCTTAAAAAGAAAAATGATTCTCCTGTTTGAACAAAGGTTTCATCAAAGTACTATTTATAATACACAGTGTTTGGAAATGGCCTCAAGGTGTTAAACTATATCATACCATGTAACTCAAAATTACACAGACATTATTAAAGTTGCCTAGAATTTGGAAAGTATTTAACACATAAGGTTAAGCAAACAGAAAAGGTTGTAATATTAAGTATGAGAAAAAGAGAACTCATTAAAAATGAGGAGAAGAAAATGCCAAATGTAACAGTTGCCCTTGGCTTATCAGATTATAGGTAAGATTTCTTTCAGGTTTTTTTAATTCTTAATGTATTTTTCCAAAGTTTTAATTGAGAGTATGGCTTGCTTTGGAATTGGAAGCAAAAATAATTCTTCAGAAGTACTGTATAATCATTGAGTTACAAATGTGTGCACATGTATAGGTTTTCTGGGCCCATGTGACTCCCATTACCAAGAAAGGCAAAATGTGTTTCTCTGACATGAACATCTGCCTAGACAGAATACTGAGGACTTTTTAATTCACTCCACATCTCAGCCTAAAGATGCTGACTTTAAAAAAGAAAATATTTTCTTCTCAGCACCTCTGGAATTAGTTCACTCTTCAAAAAAATAAATAAATAAAGCTTGTATTATCTTGGTTTTATAAAATTTCAATATTCTTCTTCGTCAGAGCTTTAGTTCAATGTGTTGCAATTGCTCATTTATATGTGTCTCTCTTACTAATTTATGAGACTCAATTCTGTACCTCAAGGAGCTCTTCATTCTCTTCTCCTCTCCTCTCCTCTCCTCTCCTCTCCTCTCCTCTCCTCTCCTCTCCTCTCCTCTCCTCTCCTCTCTCCTTCAGGGGTTTCCATGGCATGCTTAGTATCTTTCTATCTCCATCAGTGCTGCAGAGAGGTAATGAAGAACACTCTTACCCAAATAATGACAAAATATCCCTGGAGTCTGATCTGGCTGCATTGGGTGATTGTTACTTTGTATATGTATATGTGTGTCCCTGTCTAGGCCAGAGGTTGACGGCAAGTGCCAATTGTCCTCAATTGTCCTCTAGCTATTTTTTTTTGAAACAGGGTCTCTCACAAACCCAGAACACATCATTTGGGTCCCACTGGTTGGTCATGGCCATTCTTGGGGATCCTTCTGTCCTTGGGCCGAGACCGCAGAAATGATCTTTCAGGCATGCTTTTTTTACATGAATGTTGGGGGTATAAACTAAAGTTCTCATGCTCGTGAATCACACTTCACTGACTGAGCCATCTCCCCAAAAACAAACCACTGATTCTGTATCTCCTACAGCATTCCCTTTTCTATCCCTGCCTCCTTCTAGATACGCTTTTCGATGACGCAGAGGCACAGCATCCCCCACTGCAATCTCTAGTCCTCAGTCACTGAACACCAGCCAAAATCACATTAGTAATGCCCAGCTCTCTCTTACCGAGACACCTCCATCCCCCTGTGTATATTCTCCCTTTGTTTAATGAGAAATGAATTATTTGTTGAACCCCAGGGAAGTTCCCGGTAATTTCCGGCTGGAGGGCACGGAATGTCCTCGTTCCTCTCTTGCTGATCTTTTCTCTGCTCATACTTGGTGTCAGTGCAGGCATTTCCCTCCTGTTGGAAGCCTCTGGTGGGTGACCTGCATTTCTGATGTCCTATTCTTTTCTGTCACCACATCGTTTATGCTCTGCAGTTGTGACTTCATTTCATAACATTAACTAGCTCTGTGCTCTCCGTTACTCTGAAAATTTTCTTGAGCCTATGCTGAAATTTCTGAAACAGACTATGAGACTTTCACAAATAGGGGTAATATCGCTCATTACTCTTCTTACACACACACACACACACACAAGCACACACACACACACACAGAGAGAGAGAGAGAGAGAGAGAGAGAGAGAGAGAGAGAGAGAATTGTACACACGTCTAGTCATATATCTATGCTGATACAAACTTTCTTTTGCATTTGTTTCCTGAATGGTACTATATCATTCATATAGGATAGCATTTCAAGCAGGACTTTAGGATGATACTATATATTTCAAGCAGGACTTTAGGATGATACTATATAAGTAGAATGTTCCCTATCTCTACATTTAGCCTGCTTTTGGTGTGTCGTGCCCCCCCCCACCATCTATTTCCTACTTTCCATCTTTCTGAGCAAGACATGTGTGTGAAGGTAACTACAGGCCACAGCCATTGGCAGAGGTTTCCTTCCCTGTAACTGAAAACAGTCACTAAAGTTAAGCTTTCAAGTGTCTGACTTGCTAATGTATTGGCTCTGCCTGGTGATAGGGTCTCTGGAGGGAAGGGCCCTACTAGGTAATTGCATTTTGACAATGCCAGGCATAATCCCGTTGGGCAAGTCGTTCCATGGTCTGCGCTGATCTCATACTTACAAGCCTGTCTTCTTTCATAAGTGGATGTCTGCAGTGCTCCCTCCTTCTCACTTAGACTTGAAGTTGACCTTGCCCTGCTAGGACCGGGGTGACTCCCTGAAAATCCAGGATGAATTCCAGATTCTGACAGATCTGGGCTTCTGTGCCAGCTCCTGCATAGTCTTGCCTGGTTCCAGGAGTTTAGGCAAACAATATTAACCTCCCTGAGCCTCCTCCCTTTAGCTCAAAAGAGGACGTAAACTATACTTAGCTTCCAGGACTGTAATGAAGATGTAGTGAGATATGATATAAATCAAAGGTGCATGGCAAATACACTGCAAATATGAGCTTCTCTTTGTACATAATGCCTGACTACCAATAGAATCCCCTCACCCTCTGAAGACAGGCCCAGTCCATATTCTATTGATTTACCTCAGGAAGACGTTTAAAGTGGAGCCATATGGTGAAGTTCCTGTTTTCAGATCAACAATCAGACTGTAGCTGTTCTATTGATCTGCCCACCTGTTCATCTTTCCTGACTGGCCTCCATCCCTGGCTCTTGCTATTGTGCCAAGTCCCATACCAAGAATCTATGCATGTGAACCCTTTGCTGGAGCCTCACCTTGGCACCTTGTCTGACATGTCTGTGAGCATGCATGCTTGGCGGCTTTGTATGAGTAATCTCTGCCATGTGCCCTATGAATGACATTGATGCCTGACACTCAGATTGCGTATTAGAAAGTCTACTGAGCCTGCCATCCAGTTTGGTCTGATACAATGTATTATGACATTGGCCTTGAGAAATAATATTGCACCTTGGTTACAGTACAGGCTATGATGATGGGGCTGATAGTTGGAATCCCAGCTTTACCATTTATTGCTCCCAAAATCTTAATTTACTTTTCTCCTCCAACTTTTGGTTTTTCTCATGTTAGAAAGCTCCTGAGACATTTGAATAATATGATTTACATTGTGCCCAGGGGACCCGTCACAGTAAGAGTTGACCAACAGACCTCAGTTTAGAGGTTAAGAAGATGGAGTCATTAGTAAAGTGCTTGCTGTGCTTTTATAAGGACTAGAGTTTGGAACTCCAGCACCCCTGTACAAAGCTGGGTGCAGCAGCATGGATCTATAACTCTAGTGTTGGGGTCCGGAGAGGGAGCAGAGACAGGCAGATTCTTGAAACTCTCAGGCCAGCAAGTCTAGGCAATTGGTAAAATCGAGATTCAGTGAGACACTCTGTCTAAAATATTAAGCTGGAGAAGGTAAATGAGTAAGATAGCCCAGTGCCCACCACTGGCCTCTACACACTTATATCACATGCACACATACACACACACACACACACACACACACACTCTCTCTCTCTCTCTCTCTCACACACACACACACACATACACACACACACACACACACACACACACACACACACACACACACACACACACACACCTCTCAGATGCCTGATGCCCACAAGTCCTATTTTTATGCAAGTCAGTTGGAGTTAAACCTCTCCCTGACTGAGTACCACCTGCCTTCCATGCCTGAGCCTTTCAGATTCATTAAATTCCAGAAACATGTCTAGGAGTACAGAGATGCTTTGATCCTCGCACACAAACTCAGACTTCTGCATCTCCTATTCACCTCCAGATTCTAATTTTGAACCTGTGCCTACTGCTTGTCCATTATTTACTGTTGTGTAAATAATGGTTCTCACTTGTCTGCTCAAACGTCACTGGTTCTACCATTCCCAAAGTCGTTTTCTTCGAATCTCAGTATGTCTGGATGGATTTCTGAAAATGAAATCCATGTGTTGGAAACAAGGCGTGAAGATATTTATTTAAAGTGCATGACTTCGAATATACAAATGATGGGCTCCTCATTCAGTAATACTCTGGAAATCGCATTCCTTTTAATAAAAGTCTAGACAGGAAAACATTATTTCACCACTGGGCTTCCCCTTTGTTGAAGGTTCTACCTTCTAGAATTCCCATGGCTTTGGGCACCAGACTTGCCTAAGTACACATCTCTGTGTAGGCGAAAGCAATTATACATAGTAACAAGTGTGTTGTTTTTACCGGGAACATCATTAGCTTTCTTGTACCACTTCTCTGTGATCTTCCTAGAACTGTCTGTTAAGGATGAAACAGCCTCCTCCTTCCCATCAGACTGCTACCAAAACCCTCACACAGAAAGAGTCGGGCACAAATCCTATCCCAGGCTACCATAGAACACTCTCTATCATACATAGAAACTGATGCTGTGGCCGTTAAAGCCCAGCAACCACAGAATCCTGCAAAAGAAGTATAAAAGGGAAAGAGACAGGATCTCTCTTTCTTATGGATCCCATGTTAAGTTTGGACCTATTGACAGCAACCATTCCCTTCACATTAGAAAGACCTCAGGATAACTCTGACTCAGAGAGAAATGGAGCTGAAAAATGAGGAGAGAAAGGATCCAGACAAAGTTGGTTCCTCCAGCAACTGAAGTAGAGCAACCTAAAAGTGGATCTAAAGACCTTCCATTCACATCAGCCACCAAGTCCTTTATTGCCTAATACAGTTACATGTACACATAATTAAATGCATCCTTGACCAACCAACAGAAACCTTGACGGAAATGAATGCAGAGGGACCGGGCATCCTCTGCACACATGATCAGAATAGGCTTAGCCATGGTACTGCAGGAAGGCATCTAAGAGTCCTCATTTTTTGTCTCTGCTACATTCCTGGGTTTTCTTTGTAATTTCCCCTCTGGTTACAAAGTTTCCAAAGAATAATTTGCTCCTATGTATCCTACCAATAGTGCCTTGGCCCAAAGGTCCTCCCCTCTACGTAGTTTGTAGCCATTTCCTTTTTTTTTTTACCAAGGCACTCAGAGATCTTAGAGAAGTCTTGTCAAGAGCTCAGTGACATGTAACTTCCCACTCAGGAAAGGGAGGGGTGTTAAGTTGAAGAGGAAAGAGGAGCAACTAGACTCAACCCAAAGGTCATAATCTAAACCATCTCAGAGGTTCTCAACTGCATAATTATATATTTGTCTTCCAGAATGTATACAGTTTTTGCTAAAAAAATTCAATCCTCAGACATCAAGCTTCCCTCTCCTCTCTCCTCTCCTCTCCTCTCCTCTCCTCTCCTCTCCTCTCCTCTCCTCTCCTCCCCTCCCCTTTCCTCCCCTCCCCTCTCCTTTTACTCGGAGGTTTCCCAGGCATGCTTAACCTCTTTTCTATCTCCATCAGTGCTGCAGAGAGGCAATGGAGGACACTCTGCTAACGTATTTTGTAGCACCAGTCTGGCCTTCAGCACCTTTCCGCTCTAATTACTTCTGGAGGTTGTTAGGAAAATCAATTGCTANCTCTCCTCTCCTCTCCTCTCCTCTCCTCTCCTCTCCTCTCCTCTCCTCCCCTCCCTTCTCCCCTCCCCTCCCCTCCTCCTTACTTCCCCTTTCTCCTCCCTTCCCCCTGCCCTCTTCCCTCCCCTCTCCTCTTCCCTCCCCTCTCTCCTCCCCTCCCTTCCCCTCTCCCCTTCCCTTTCCCCTCCCTTCCCCCTCCCCTCCCCTTTCCTCCCCTCCCCTCTCCTTTTACTCGGAGGTTTCCCAGGCATGCTTAACCTCTTTTCTATCTCCATCAGTGCTGCAGAGAGGCAATGGAGGACACTCTGCTAACGTATTTTGTAGCACCAGTCTGGCCTTCAGCACCTTTCCGCTCTAATTACTTCTGGAGGTTGTTAGGAAAATCAATTGCTATTATTGGTGAAAACCCATGAAAAACCAGAAAACTCAGAGTGAAAGTTGCTATTTGTTATTTGATTTTACTGTCAAGTGGGATCACCTCGATGGACCACACACCCCAGGCTAGATTGTTTTTCTTTCCCCACAGCCAGCAATCTTACATCCTGCCTCCCTCCAGCCCTAATGCGCCCAAGCCACACGCAGCCCATATTCAGATCTTTCCTTATCCTAATTCCACCAGAACTCCTCACATAGCATTATGTCTTCGATCTAAAGTCATTCTGCAGATGAGAACATCAGGTACCAGAAAGGCCAACAGACTTTATCTAAGGCTACATAATCAGTAGCTAAGTCAAGATGACAACCTTCGAAGCAGTGCCAGTTGGGATCTGCTGGCCTTGAGTCTGCACCTGTCTCCTGGTGTTCACAGACACCTCACATACTTCACAATCTGGTGTTTACCAGACTCCTCCTCACCAGCTTAGCTCCTGTGAGGTGTCCACGGATGCAGAACATCTCAGTAAGTGCTCACCATTGTGTTCTGAGTGGTTGGGCATGTATCAGACACTAGCAAAGCCCACCTTCAGTCCAGGGACAGGCACTTGATAAAACTACGAGTGTCATAGTCCTGGAAAACTTAAAGAATTCATCTCATCTCAGATTTGTTTTTCTGCCCCTTACACAAGTTCTTTTTCTAAGTAGGCACTGCTTCATAACTACAGCCTGCACTGTCTACTATTTAGGGAAAGAAACACTTCATAAATTTTATTTTTAAACTGCCTCATCTTTTAAATCCTACATTCTGTTTGATAAACAAGGTAAGGACAGTCACCTTCCTGTGAATGCATTTTTAAATCCCATTTCCTAAGAAATGTGTCGGGTGATATGTGCTTATTCAGGTTCTCATGTCCACAGCAACACGTGAATTTCTTTATTTATTCTTTATGCGGTCCTGGTGAGAATGAGGTTAGCCCATCAGTTCAGATTTGCTGCTCCAGATGTCAGAAGTTGTCTTTATATCCAAAAAAGCCATTTTCAAAGTCTGGAAACTATAAAAGTCCAAATGTAGCAATCCAACTCTTGGCACATTCAAAAGCATCTCTAAAAATTGCACTATCTTAAAATGACAAGGACAACAACCGTTCTCACAGTGACGCTCCTGGGTGTCCAACTCTTTCTGATTCCAAGTCTTATATGGACATTTTGTCTTTACCTAGATGGGCCTAGGAAGCAACAGGTTAAGTCACTCTGTGCCAATCCTCTGGAACTATTCTGAGCCTTCCTGCGCAGCAGCTCTCTCCTTACTGAAGGCTTTCCCAGCCTAGATACAAAGATAATTATAGCTCTGGTTACAAATTATCTCATAATTATGAGGTATCTAGTGGAAATGTTAAAGAAAAGTTATTAACACCTTAGTATATATTTTTAAAAATTCAAAATGCAGCATTAAATTGCATGAAGTATTAAGGGTCAGTTTCCACTTCATGGAAGCACTGTTTTTCTTTTAGAAGAGCGCGGGCTCCTCATTTGAGCTGTTCGAAAGGCAGAAAACTACCAGCAGATGCTTCAGTGTGCGCAAGCAGCAGCATGGAAATAAAGTGAGTCTTAAAAAGTTTCAAGATGCAGCCTACTTGTCAGCCAAAGTAAGATGTCCTGGTGCCAACAGCCAAGAAACCAAAGGTCATTTCATGTTTTCATCACGCAGCGAATGGCACACCGATAAAGGAAAGAGCATTAGCACCACTGGTACCATCTATGCACAAAACGCTAGGAAACTTGGTTTGACTTCAAAAAGGAAATAGTTAGATACAAATTGCATTTACCGATTCCTGAAATGGTATCTGCTGACAACCACTGAAGGTCTTCAGAAAAAAAGACCAGGTAAGCCAGGGTTACTGAGTTTTGAAAAATACCAGACTGAAAAAAATCACAGGGACTGAACCTTTAACTCATTTATATCTGCATATAGTTGACAAATAGGGAATGATTCTAATTACTTAACTATATCTACATATTTGCCTTTTCTTCTGACGTTATCGATGCCTAGGGTAAAAAATGAATTGTTTCGATCACACACACACACACACACACACACACACACACACACACACATTTCAAAATAACAAAAGCAGCAAACATAGAATGCCCAAGCCTTCATAACACACAGTGCTGGTGTGAACAAGCAATTATTGCAAAACAATTAGTGAAGCAAATCTTACTGAGTCCTTTCTTAGGCAGTCTGTGGGGAGGAGAGTCGTGCTGAAGGCTATAGATAATTACCCCTCTTCTTCGTTTTGCTTATGCAGGTAGGATCACACTGAAATGCTGATCTAGGAAACCCTGCTCACACTTTTGTCTACCATAAATTAACACCGTAGACCCTCACAAAGATTGCTGACTCTGGAACCGTAGACAAAGGAGGGTGTAGCTCCAAGACGCGAAGCCAGGCGAAGCCAGGCGCTCACAGAAGCCGGCTGTTCACAGGCTGCCCCGCACCACCTCTCCTGTACTCTGGAGACCAAGAAGTCTGGAACTGATGGAGGACTTGGTTCATTCCCCCAAACTTTAGGAGTCATTGTTTCCCCTAACTCAGCGGGCTAAAGGGGAGGGGAGGAGAAGGGGTTTCAGAAACCCGGGGTACAGCTGCAGGGCTCGCCCACCCACCTCTACACGCCCCGCAGGACCCTGGTGGTCCCCTCACCTGTCCTGAGCGCCGGGTCTCGGGGCTCCGGTGGCCTCTCCGGGCTCTTCGCTCTCACAGCTGTCGCGACAGCGTGCGCCTCCGGGGACCAGCGGGGGAGGCGGCGGGGTCGGGGGCGTCAGGAGGAATCTGGGCAGCTGCGGGCAGTCACGGTCTCACTCCTCATCCCCGTGGGGCTCCGGCTGAGGACGCGGTGCGGTCACCACGGGAAGATGAGTCAGGCCGGGGTGCGGGCGCCCTGACTCGAGCATCTGGGGGACGCGGCCGCCGCCATCGGACGCGCGGAGCCCCTATCCTTCTAGGGTACCGGTGAGCGAGGCCAGGGCAAAGGCTCGCAGCTAAGCCGTCTCCGCCGCCGCCAAGAAAGACAAAAGGAACGCGGGGCTTGAGGGAAAGTTTTGGGCTTGGTTCCTGATGAATTCTAGCCCCCGAAGCCGCCAAGAGGAGGATCGGGGGCGAGGGCGGGACGGGCTTCCCGGAGCGTCGCCGGCAGCCGGGGACCCAGACGGTGCTAATCGCACCGCCGCCCACGACCCGTGGGAACTCCGCCGGCCCAGCCGCCAAGCTGTGCGAGAGCTGCGGGCAGGACCCGCCCTTCCCCCCCGGACCCCAACCCAGCAGCCCGGCGCCCTGGCTGCAAAGTTATACTTCTAGCGCCGGGATGGCGCGCATACAAAACCCATTTTGGGAACAAAGTACCGCTTCCAGGCGCTCTGCTTCATCTGAAGGCCAGCGGGCGGAAGCGGACACACCCACTCGCTTCTCATCACCACCGGACCCGAGTTCCCGAACGGGAGATCCCTGCCCCTCCTCTCCTAATAAGAACTGGGGGTCCCCGGCGGACTCTGTGTTTTCTGGAAGAAGGATCCATAGGCCCCTCGGTTCCACGCCCCTCGGATGCTTTCTTATCAGATGCTGCCTGGGAGGGTCGGGGTCCCCCTGGCGGCTGCACGGGTGCTGTGCTAACAGAGTCAGACCTGAACCCCCAAGAGACACTGCACCCGGAGCCCTCAGAGGGTTTAGGCTACTGGGAAGTTAGTTCCGGTAGAACAGACTGGTTGGGAAGGGTTCTGGGCATGGGGTTGTGAGGGGCAGGGGCTAATTGCATCCAAGGACTTCTAATGATAAGTCTGAGACTAAGCTCCAGATTTCAAATCCAATGAAGGCTTCAAGTTACCAAAAATTATCAGTGAGTAAAAACCGTGCCCTGTCCATACAATGAAATAATAGTCACCTGCAATTCTGCAAGGGATCAAGTCGGTAAATAAAGTTTCGTATTCAAATTACTGCGTTGGAGCGTGCAGTGCACAGCAACCGTAGCTGTGCTATGGTTTTGTAAATCCATGAATTTCTTGGATTTTTTTTTAATTTCATAGGCGAGAGGCAAATATTCTGCTGTGGTGTATATCTATTTCAATGTGTCAACTACTGGATTCTATGGGGGAAAAAATCTAGACTCAAGAAAGTAAGGCAACCCGTAGAGGCCAGACAGGTCATTAAGATGACACTGTGGCAAAGGCGAAAGACTGTAAAAAATGGGCAATAGTGGTTTAAAAAAAATCTTGCTTCAGTATGAAGGTTAAATACTTTTTCTGAAACTTCACGACCAAATGCTTTTAAAAAAATGAAAGTAGATGGGATGGGGTAGGAGAAATGAGTCACCTTGTAAGCCATCTGTGGTTTTCTTTTCCTTCCACCTTCACGTGGTTAGTTCTCTCCGCCCAAAGCCGTTTGATCAGTTCTCTGAGGTTTTCTAGCACATTTGTCAAGGAACCTTATTAATCGTGATTTGTCAAGGAACCTTATTAATAGTAGTGTGAGCCTTCTAAGGTTGTACTCGTCGTACAAGAATGCCCTGAATCTTTCTTTCTCCTCAAAGCTCCCAAGAGAACACACTCCCCAGTAAGCCTTCCTGACTTGTAAAGGGATGAGTAATAGGTTCCTCTCATCCAGCTCTTTTAATGTAGCACAGTGTCTAAAATGTACAGGGAAACATGTAAACTGACAATCCAGACATGACAGGCCTCACATGACCAGGCAGTCTTCAAAGAGAGGCTGATGAGGAAAGACTGAGGGAAAAGATCTCGACTCATCCTTATCACCACTGATCATAATTACCAATCTGAACTTACATTCCAGTTATTCAGTTAAAGGAAGAAGGAAGAGGATGAACTAGATGACATCATCAACATATTTTATTTTTAAAATAATTACTACTAGTCAGAAAAAATCAGTAGTAAATAGCCTTGTAAACTGAGTGTTATCTGCCATTCGGTAGTCTAAGCAACCCCCCAAGAAGATATTCATCAGTTCCCCTCTGGCTCTTAGTGCTCCAGGCAAGCTCAGGTAAATTATTTAATCTTTGCTAATGGACAATATTTTCCATCTGGAAAGAGCCCAGTGAGCATATCATGTCAGTAATGGATTTTGGATTTAGTGGCTTCATATCCACTCTGGTGTAATGGATGGGAATCAACTATTCCCTATTTTCGGGGTAAAAGCTACCTGTGTTTTACACGTAATTATTTTGTGAGTATGTTGTTCCGAGATGTATACCGTTTCCATTAAAACAAGTCCATCCTAAAAGATTACATGAGTACAGAATAAAGAGAAAGCACTGTTTTCTCTAATTGAAGCCTGAAGGGCTTTTGAATATAATTTCTCTTGTTTCTTAAGCAGAAAAAAAAAACCTAACATTGTTATAAGTTAAAATAATATATGAGATTCTTCTGGCTTATATATTCAGTACATTTAATTGAGCACACACCCACTCACCAAACTTGCTTAATGCTATGGGAATAAAAGGAAAGAGAACTTTTCCTCTGATATGAAGAAGTAATGAGAAAATATTTCTCTCAGTAGAGTATAAATATACAAGCATGATGAGGGGCAAGGAATTGTAATGGATTAAGCAAACATACTTTGGAACAAAAAAGTATGACATTTGGGATTTTAAAATTAAAAATAACATGTATATTGTGAGCTTGCATGTGTACAGGTGTCCGTGGAAGCAGGACGAGGAGGCCAGGTTGCAGGAGCTAGAATTACATGTAATTATAAGATGCCCAACACGAGTACTAGAAACTGAACTTGAGTCTTATGGGAAAGCACGAAGTGCTTTTAATTACCACCTCTCCAGTCCTCCAGGGTATTTGTAAGAAGATCAGATATAAGGCTATGAGAAAAACTACTAGACAGTTTGGGTGAAATCAACCCACTTTTGCCACAAATACAGACTGAATTGTCCTCAGACCTCAGAAGAAGGACCCCAGCATGAACATGAAATCAGAAATGGGAAGGGGAATTCTTTGTTAATTTTTGGTGTGAATGACTTTGTCCATACTGTGAAACTTATAGATAGTCTGAAAGCCCCTGCACTACAGCTCTGGCAGCCCCGTTACATTTCAAAGCGGTAGCCAAGAAAGAGAAAGTCAAATGAGAAAATGCCCTTTCTGATTTTATCCTTGAAATAAAAATGTAAACAGAAGAAATGCAAGGGCGGGGGAAAAGGCCATGGGAATATGGATCTTAATGGTCTGCATGCACTCTGTGTCCTCTTGACTCCAAATGGTGCTTCCTCATATTGTTTCATCATGTCTCAGTGACTTTCACTGTTTAAATGATTTGGCGGAGGAAGAAGAAGAAGAAGAAGAAGAAGAAGAAGAAGAAGAAGAAGAAGAAGGAGAAGGAGAAGGAGAAGGAGAAGGAGAAGGAGAAGGAGAAGGAGAAGGAGAAGGAGAAGGAGAAGGAGGAGAAGGAGAAGGAGAAGAAGGAGAAGAAGGAGAAGAAGGAGAAGAAGAAGAAGAAGAAGAAGAGGAGGAAGAGGAGGAGGAGGAGGAAGAAGAAGAAACTAGTGTGTTCAACAAGCATGCAATCAAGAGTGCTAATCCCCTCTCAGTGCTACTCCTGTTATGATGTCAATCCCATGCTTGTAGTTAGATGCTTTATAACTTATAACTTCAGCATTAGTTCTGTGAAAGATAATAAGCTGATTAGATTCTTCATTTCTGAGGGGTACAAAATTGCTAAGGGGACACATTTTTCTTTATTAGGTTCTAGTTCTTCCCTCTAGACAGATATGTACTTGTAAACTGGACAACCACCACATGGTCAGCAACAACCAACCCACATAGTTTCTCTCTCTCTCTCTCTCTCTCTCTCTCTCTCTCTCTCTCTCTCTCTCTCTCTCTCTCTCTCTCTCTCTCTCTCATTATGTGTGTTGTGATTAGATTCTGTTCACAGAAAATAGAGACCTGACACAAATAGTGGATAATACAGCATCATGTGCCTAGTGCTATGCTGTCCGTGGTGCTGAAGCAGACCTTGTTGGTTGGTGTCTGCCGCTTAGTGTGATCTGTCCTTGACATCTTTGTATATAGCATAGCTGAGATCTTACAATAGCACAGCCCTCTCAAACCACATTTTACAATACAGTAATACTCAATAGTTATTGGCTTGGCGTGTGCTTCAGAATTTGGGACACAGTTAGTTTGCCTTGCAACAGACCCGCATATATCATCCTTCATTTCATTCCCTTGCAGAAGAAACCAAACACCACCATTGTTAGCTACATTCAGTTTGGTGGTGGCTATGTGGTATTCCATTAAGAGCAGTTGTGTTGCATTCAAATCTTGCATCAGACAACTAGGTTGCAACCCCGACTTGTACTGCCTGTCCTATCTTTGGCTTCATCCATAATGTTCTAATAGTTGTCGTAAGTTTTTGTTACCTGATTTTGAGAATTTATAGCAGTTTTAGATCTCTCAGTCTTCCATGTACCAGATGTTCAACAAATCTCTTGGTCACATGTGAGCACCACCTCCTGGATAGAGGTAGAACAATGCATGCATGTGTGTGTGTGAGTGTGTGTGTGTGTGTGTGTGTGTGTGTGTGTGTGTGTGTGTAACTGTGGTAACGAGGTGAAAAGTGGAATGCAGAGAGTTGCTACTGAAACTAAGCAAAATTTACTTTTCCATGATAGGCTACTTTAGCTCAATACTGGGTTTGAACAATCCAGTATATTAAAACCCACTAAACGACTATATGATTGCTCAATTAACTACTATCTATGATTCACTTAGAGATGACCTTAGGAAAATTTCCAAGATTTTTATACTTAACTTATTAAAACAACTTTTTGTAAGTTTTAAAAAGCCTAACCTTAGGAATATGGATTAATTGGAAAGCCTACTTCCTGTGATCAGGCTTTCATAGTACCAAAGAGTAATATGTAGTGTGCCAAGAGAGGGAAGCAATCAATAGTTTTAACTTGTTTTAATGAGCTATAACAATGACCATAATAGAAAGATAGTCCTAAAGGTACAATAGTGGTACTCATATCTTGGCAGTAACCAACAGCTTTCCAATTGGACTTAAGGCCCACTCAATGGGAGTGCAATTTTGCCTTATACTAAAAAACCTAGCTAACTATCTGGAGCTAGTGAGGTCACACACCTTAGAAGGGAACAGACAACTGTCTCTTTATTAAAACAACATGGTTCCCAACTGAATTATAAAAGTTAACCTCATACACACAAATAATTGTAACTCTCAGCCCTCATCAAAGAAGCTTTTCTTTACAGCGAATAGAAAGCAATAAGAAAAACACAGCAGGTCATACTGTATCCAGCCCATTCGATACACTTGGACCACATGGAGCCCAACATCACTGAATACATCTGCAGCACAACTCCTGCCCCTAAGGCTCAGGTAACATTTGGAGAGGGAGAAGAAAGATTCCAAGATTCACAGGACCAGGAAGTCAGCCGTGATACTGTGTCTCCTAGAAATGGAAGGAACACTTCATCCATGGTTCCTCAATAAGATATAAGATAAAAATAATACTTATTATTTATTAATAAATATGACCTGGAAGGTGATAATATTAATAGATGTGCTAATAGGGATAGTGGAAATGTTACAGATTTTCACTCCCAAAGAATTGTAAGCAACCAATGACTGTAGATAGAGAATTATTCTCTTCTAGAGATGAGTCCCCTAATTTGTTTTTGTTTGTTTGTCTGTTTTGTTTTGTTTTGTTTTTTGTTTTTTGAGACAGGGTTTCTCTGTAGAGCCCTGGCTGTCCTGGAACTCACTCTGTAGACCAGGCTGGCCTTGAACTCAGAAATCCGCCTGCCTCTGCCTCCCGAGTGCTGAGATTAAAGGCGTGCACCACTACGCCCAGCTTAATTTGTTATCCAATACAAACTTGTCTGCCCTGGAATCATATATATACATAAACCATATTATATAGATGCAGCAGGTTACATTTATATATTTATGCATTTATGTTTATGTAGCAATAATATTTTTAAAATACCATAAATTTGAGAGAGAGTAAGGAGGGACATAGGGGTTATAAGGTGGGGACATAGGGGTTATAAGGTGGGCACATAGGGGTTATAAGGTGGGGATATAGCCATTGGAGGGAGAATCGGGGGAAGTGATGTGATTATATTTTAATTTTAAAAGTTTTAATTGCAGTAATATGAATCAGTTGGGGAGGAAATACAGTGGTGTGTGCTAAGGAATAGAATCTTAAAGAATAAGGAAAGTCAGGTGACACTTAACAAGGGGGCTTGTGATCTTTAAAAGGGCACGGTGCAAGCAATTTTGTTGTGTGATCATTACTAAGTGTCCTTAAACAAACCCGTATGGTCTAGCTGAGAGCACACACCTATGATATGTGAGCTTGCCTCTTCTCCCTAGGCTACCAGCCTCTACAGAAATGCTGCTGTACTGCAGACTTTAGACCATTACAAAACAGCAGTAAACACTTGTGCATCTAAACCTATATAAACATAGGAAAACCACACTAAATGTACAGCCAAAGAGGTATTGATGACTCTTTTCTAGGGCACTGTCAGCACACGCCCAGACGATACTGAATTCATGAACAAAAGTTCTTCTTTTATTAGTACATGAATGGTAACTTATGGCGGCTTCTCCATAAAATTGTCATTTCTAACATTTGGGCTCCTTTGAAACAGCTTGAAATACAGGTGCATTGTGGAGGTGATGAGAATGTCTTCCTTAGGTCTTCACTCATGCCAGTTTTAAAAGTTTTTATTTTCACTTTTGAACTGGTTGGCTAAAATCCAAGACATCTTGGATTTGACATTGACAATACATTGCCTAGGCTTCCACGTGTCTAAGGAACCCATTGCTGTCCTCCATCCCCACAGCCTGTCTCACTGGAAAACTTCAGGAGCAGCCATCAAGCATGGTGCATCCCTCCTGCAGGGCCTGTCCAAGGCTCCCCGTGAAGAAGTGGCACTTCCATTACATATTCTAATATTAGTTTTTAGCCTTCACAGAAAGCACTGTTACTCTGAGAGTCCAGACATAGCCAGACATTTAAAAGAACTTGTCGCATCCCACACAAGCTTCTGCTAGGCCATTGTGCATTTTCTTGGTGGATTCTCCATTGGTCTGCAGTCCCTTCCTTTGCTCTGTCCTTCAGCTATGAGATCACTAGAGGGACAGGAATTTTTAGCCAACTTATAAACCTGCTATTGCACCTGGAGTAAGTCACTAACTGACACATCGCTGTGCAGAGAGCGATATATTTGTCTAGAGTTTCCTGCACTGGTATTCAATGAACAAAGAAGTTAATTGCCTCCACAGTCATCACACATCTGCTAA
This sequence comes from Mus minutoides, assembly GCA_902729485.2. Classification (NCBI taxonomy): domain Eukaryota; kingdom Metazoa; phylum Chordata; class Mammalia; order Rodentia; family Muridae; genus Mus; species Mus minutoides. The sequence continues at coordinate 809,622 of LR750112.1, forward strand.
ATAGACCTGAAGAATGAGCTGGGATAGAGCTGTGGCAGGATGGAGATCCTGAGTTTGATATCTAGCACTGGAAAACAGAGGAAGAAGGGAAGGAAGGAAAGAAGGGAGGGAGGGAAGGAGGGAGGGAGGGAGGGAGGAAGGGAAGGCGGGCAGGCACAGAAATGAATGGGGCAAGGAAGGAGAAGGAGAAAGGAGATGGAGAGAGGAATAGAGAGTGTGTTCATTGGGCTATTCTCACCCAAAGTTTCATTTTGTGTTTTCATAAATGCTCATCCATCTAGGTGAAAAAAGCTTAGATATAAACATATTAAACAATGGATTTCAGTATTGACTTTATTAACAAAAATACCATACTAAATTGCTAATGGGCAGGTATCAAAGGAGAAAACTTAATGGAAAACGGTTTTAGACCATCTTGAATAGTGTCACTCCATCTTTTTAAGTACATGCATGCGTGTGTGTGTGTGTGTGTGTGTGTGTGTGTGTGTGTGTGTGTGTATGTAAGGCAAATCAAGAAACATAAAACTATCAAAGGAGGCTATGATCAGGAAATAAAATTGAAGGGTATGGAGATTCTTTAGTGTGTGTTCATTGTGGGGGATGTGAGGGTGCGCATATGTGTGCAGTGGGTGTCAGAGGACAACTTCAAGTGTCATTCTTCCAGAGCACCCACCTTGTGTTTTGAGATAGGGTTTCTCCCTGTATTAGCCTTATTCATTGGGCTAGGCTGTCCAGCTACTGAGCTCCAGGGACCTGCCTATATCTGCTTCCCTGAGTGGGGTAACTAGTCTGCCCCTCATATTTTTTTGATATGGAGTCTGAGGATGAAACTCAGTCTCTTATACTTCCATAAAAGCATTTTGCTGACTGAGTTATCACCTCAGTCCCTAACTTTTATTTCACATATTTTTCTTACCAGTTTTATACTGACATTCAATTACTTTTATAATTAACATTTAAAAGTAACAACCAGCATGAGTCTTCTTTCTCCTTTCAACAATGCAGCAAATGGGATGGGTTTTAGTAATAAATGGTGAGTTTGAAATGTTTACCTCCATTGCAGTCATGCCTGTTATTTTAGCACTTGAGAAGCAGAGGCAGGGGGATTGCCATGAGTTTAATGCCAGTCTGAGCTAGTTGCAGAAATCTGGCCTTTGAGAAATTAAACAGCACTCAGAATTGGAGAATGGAAGTTCATTATGGCTACGGACAATAGAGGCTCATTGTGGCTACAGACCTATGCAAACACAGGGTCTGAAAAGCTGTACTCAGACCTATGGTTTCTTAAATTTTTTTGTTTGTTTGTTTGTTTTTTCGAGACAGGGTTTCTCTGTATAGCCCTGGCTGTCCTGGAACTCACTTTGTAGACCAGGCTGGCCTCGAACTCAGAAATACGCCTGCCTCTGCCTCCTGAGTGCTAGAATTAAAGTTGTGCGCCAACACCCCCGGCTAGACCTATGGTTTCTAATACCGTCCGGAGGATGTCTCTTTCACTTTCTCTGTTATTTTGTGGGTTTGAATTTTAGCCTATGAAACCGAAGACCATGCAGAGGAAATTTCTGTAGTGAGCATAGTCTATTTAGAGAAGTGGAACAGATAAGGTTGGAATGGCGACTTTACAAATATCTGTTTGTGAAAATAAAATGAGGGTTTTTAGCAAACACAGAAGCAGAGCTCAGCACACAACTCTTGGCTACACAGATGCAGCAGAAACTTTAACTAAACCTAATCCTCCTCATCTGGCTTCACAGAGAATTCCAGACCAGTATGGTCTACATAGTGAGACCCTGTCTCAAACCCAAACAGAAATGAAACCGGAAGCTTACTTCTAAATTTTCAGAACACTTTACAAGTGTGGTGTGAATGTACAACTGCAATTTCTAAAACCACCTTTCACCTATGATTCATCAGCTAAAAGAGAAAATTGAACTCTTGCTGAGATCTGTAGGATGAATTGAAGCCTTCCTGAAATTCTCTAATTTCTAAATGTGAACGTCTTTTAAAGAATTTTCTGGAAAAAAATGCTAATAACTGACGGTTTCCTTGTTTCCTTTCCCTAACCTTGTCTGAAAACATTTATTTTCTCATATCATATATCCTGACTATAGGCTTCCCTTCTAACTGTCCACCCCCCCATTCTCTCTCTTATCCTCTCTTTCCCTCTCCCTGCTCCCCACTTGCTCCTGTTCCAATTGCCCTTCCTACTCAGAGTTATCTGTCCCCCAATCCCCGTGTCACTTACTCTATATCTAGCCCCTGTGTTTCAACAGATTGTAGCTTGATTATCATTAACTTAACAGCTAATATACACATATAAGAGAATACATACAATATTTGTCTTTCTAGGTCTGGTTTACCTCACTCAGGATGTTTTTTTTTTTCATTCATTTACTTGTGAATTTCAAAATTTCATTTCTAATTCCATTCTATAAACACACAACATTTTCTTTATTCATCAGTTGAGAGACATCTTAATTGTTCTCAATTTCAGGTGGCAATAGATCAATAGAGCAGCAATGAGCATGGTTGAGCAACTATCTTTGTGATAAGATGACATGTCTTTGGGTATATGTCCCAAAGTGATAAAGCTGAATTTTCAGGTAGACTGGTTGCTATCTTCCTGAGGAACCACCACAGTGATGTCCATAGTGGCTGTATAAATTTGCCCTCCGACCAGCAATGGATGAGTGCTCTTCTTACTCCACGTCTTTGCCAGCATAAGCTGTTGTGTGCGTTATTAGCCATTCTGACAGATGTAAGATGAGGACTCAAAGTAGTTGTGATTTGCATTTCCCTGATGCCTAAGGATGTTGGTCATTTCTTTAAGTGTGTCTCAGACGTTTGAGTTTCCTCTTTTGAGAATTCTCTGTTTAGATCTGTACCCCATTTTAAAATTGGGTTGTTTACTTGGTATCCATTTTTTGTGGGGTTTTTTTTTTGGTTCTTTATGTATTTTTGACATTAAACCCTTATCAGATGTGTTGCTGCTAAAAAGTCTTTCCCATTCTGTATGTTGCTGCTTTGTCTGAATAATGGGGGTTTGGGTTTTTGTTTGTTTGTTTTTTGTTTTTGTTTTTGCTATACAGAACCTTCTGCATTTCATGAAATCTTATTTATTAATTTTTTTTATCTTAGTGCCTGTGCTAACAGTGGTATGTGCAGAAAGTCTTTTCCTGTGCTGATGAGTTAAAGATGATTACCCACTTTCTAGTTAGTCAAGTTCAATGTATCTTGTTTTATTTTGAGGTCTTTAATCTGTTTGGAGTTGAGTTTTTTGCAGGTCACAAGTTTGGATCTATTTGGATTCTTCTACATGTACACATCCAGTTTGGCCAAATGCCCCTTTGATGATGCTGGCCTTCTTACAATGTGTATTTGTGGCTTCTTTATAAAGAATCAGATGTCCATATGATTTATATTTTGGTTTTCAACTAAATTCCATTGATCACCAAGTCTGTTTTTTGTTCTACTACCATGGTGGTTTTATTACTATAGTGGTGTAGTATAACTTGAAATTGGGGATAGTGATATCTCCAACAGCTCTTTTATTATTTAGAAGTGTTAGGGCTATCTGAAATGTTTTGTTTCTCTATAAAGCTGGAAGTCATCCTTTAGATCTTTGCAGGATTATTTTGGGATTTTGATAGAGTCTACATGGAATCTGTAGATTGTCCTTGGGAGAATGTCCATTTTCTGTTATATTAATCCTGATAATCAATGAGCATAGGAAATCTTTCCATCTTCTGATATCTTCTTCAATTTCTTTCTACAGTGTCTTAAAGTTTTTATCATACAAGTCTTTCACTTGTTCAGTTAGAGTTACAATATATTTTCATATTATTTATGGCTATTATAAAAGGTGTTGTTCCTCTGATTCTTTCTCAGTCCACTTTTCATTTGTATATAGGAGTAATACTGAATTTTATGACTTAATTTTATATCCAGATACTTTGCTGAAAGCGTCGGTCAGCTGCAGGAGTTTCCTGTTGGGATATTTAGCGTCTCTTCTGTTTACTATCATACTATCTGTAAATAAAGATGCTTTGACATCATCCTTCCCAATTTTTTTTTATCCCTTTTATCTCCTTTAGTTGTCCTATGGCGCTAGCTAAGACTTCAAGTATTATATAGGTATGGAGGGAGTGGACAGCCATGTCTTTTTCCTGACTTTAGTGGAATTGTTTTGAGTTTCTCTCCATTTTAGTTGATGTTGGCTATGGACTTGCTGTAAACTGCCTTCCTAGTATTGAGGTATGTTGCTTGTATTCCTATTCTCTCCTGGACTCATCATGAAGGACTGCTGGACATTTTCAAAGGCTTTTCTGCATCTAATAAGATGATTATGTGGCTTTCTCTTTCTGTCTGTTTATATGATGGGTTACATTTATTGATTTTTCTATGTTGTTGAACATCTCTGGGATGAAACCTATGTGATCTCGGTGGATGATCCTTTTGATGTGCTCTTGGATTTGGTTTGCAAGTGTTTTATGAAAATTTTGGCATATGTGTTCTAATGGAAAATTGTTCTGTATTTTTTTTTATTTGTTGGGTCTTTATGTGGCTTGGCTGTCAGGGTAAATGTGGCATTATAAAACAGATTGGGTAATATTTCTTCTGTTTCTATTTTGTGGAATAATTTGAGAAGTATTGGCACTAACTCTTCTTTGAAACTTTGATAGAATTCATGCTAAAATCATCTGGTTTTCTATTTCACACAGGATTAGAGTTCTCTTTAAGTTTATCTGATTTTTGACTTAGTGTTGCTGATTGAGGAAAGTATTCATTTCTTTTAAATTTTCCAATTTGGTGGGGTAATTTTTAAAGTATGTTTTTATGATTCTCTGGGTTCCTGTGGTTGTTATGCCCACCCTTCCATCTATAATTTTGTTAATCTGAATCTTTCTCTCCTGCTCTTATATAACTTGGTAAGAGTTTGTCAGTCTTACTGGTTTTCTCAATGAACCAGCTCTTTGTTTTGGTTAATCTTTGTATTCTTTTTCTATTTTATTGATTGTAGCCTCAAGTATGATTATTTATTGCTGTTTACTACTTTTGTCTGTTATTTTTTTTAAAGATTTATTTTATTTATTATATGTAAGTACACTGTAGCTGTCTTCAGACACTCCAGAAGAGGGCGCCAGATCTCGTTACGGATGGTTGTGAGCCACCATGTGGATGCTGGGATTTGAACTTATCACCTTCGGAAGAGCAGTCGGTTGCTCTTACCCACTGAGCCATCTCACCAGCCCCTGTTATTTGTTTTTATTCTATATCTTCCAAATGTGCTGTTAAGTTACTAATAGGAGATCTCTCCAGGTTTTTGTTTTGTTTTGTTTTAATATAGGCAGTTAGAGCTTTGAATTTGCCTCTTGAAACCACCTCATTGTTTCCCCTAAGCTTAGGAATACTATGTTTTAATTTTCATTCAATTCTAGATATCTTTAATTTCTTTCTTAATTTCTGTCTTGAACTAGTTTTCATTCAGAAAATAGTTGTTCAGTTTCCATGAGTTTATAATTTGTCTTTTGTTTCTGTTGTTAATATCTAGCTTCAATCTGTGGTGGTCAGACAGGATATAGGGTTTTAGTTCTATTTTCCTGAATCTGTTGAGGCTTTCTTTGTGTCTGAGTATGTGTTCAATTTTGGAGAACGTTCCATGACCTGCTGAGAAAAAGATATATTCTTTTGTGTTTGGGTGAAATGTTTTGCTAATATCTGTTAGGTCCATTTGGTTCACAAAATCATTTAGCTCCAACATTTCTTTGTTTAGTTTTTGTCTAGATGACCTCTTTATTGGTGAAAATGTTGTATTGAAATCTCTCACTATAGTGTGTGAGGGTCAATACATGATTTAAGTGGTAGTTGTATTTTGGTTTTATGAACTTGTTGTTCTTGTGTTTGATGCAGGTATATTCAGAATTACAACATCCTCCTAGTGGATTTTTCCTTTGATAGTGCCCTTCCCTATCTCTTCTGATTTGTTTTGGTTTGAAGTCTCTTGTCAGATATTAAAATGGGTATACCAGCTTGCTTCTTAGGTTCATTTGCTTGGAATGTCTTTCCCCATTCTCTTACCCTGTGGTGATGTCCATCCTTGATGTTAAGGTGTATTTCTTGGAAGCAGCATGGATGGCTCTTGTTTATTACCCATTTTGTTAGTCTGTGCGTTTTTATTAGGAAATCGAGACTACCTTGAGGAATATCGATGAGCAGTGTTTCTTGCTTCCTGTTATCTTGTTGTGCAGTGTGTGGGTGTATGTACATGTGCGTATGTGTGTGTGTGTGTGTGTGTGTTCCTTGTGTTTTCTTGGGTGTAGTCAACATCATTTGACTCATGTTTTCCTGCTATGGCCTTCATTAGGGCTGAGTTTGTTGTTAAATTTGGGGCTAATTGAGAAATATCTTATTTTCTTCATCCTTTGTGGCAGAAAGTTTTGCTGGGTAGAGCAGTCTGAGCTGGAATCTCTGGGTTCTTAATAGTCTGTGGAACATCTTTCTAGTCCTTCTTGCTTTTAGAGTCTCTACTGAGAAGTCAGGTGTTATTCTAATAGCCTGCCTTTCTATGTTACTTGGTCTTTTTCCCTTGTGGCTTTTAATAATCTTTCTTTGTTCATTTGTATAGAATGAAATTCTTTTTTGTTCTACTGTATCTGTTTGTTGTTCTGTATGCTTCTTGTACCTTGATAGGCATTTTTTTTCTTAAGGTTAGAAAATTTTTCTTCTATACTTTGTGAAAATATTTTCTGAAACTTTGACCTGGATTTCTTTTTCTTCTATTATTCTTAGATTTGGTCATTTTATAGGGTCCCAGATTTCCTCTATGTTTTGTGCCAGGATTTTTTTTAGATTTAACACTTTTCCTCAACAAAGGTATGCACGTCTTCTATACTGTCTTCAGTGCTGCAGATTTTCTCTTCCGCCTCTTAGTATTCTGTTGGTGAGGCTTGCCAAGGCCTCTGCCACCATCTGTGGGGAAACCAGAACCAATAGCCTGTGATGATAGATAGCTCTTTGTTTTGTTGTTCAACATTTCATGTGTTCTGCTGATAGATTCCAGGCCAGTCGCCTCTGCCTTTCACTGCTCAGACCTCAGAGGTGAATGCTTATATAATACATCTGCAAGTGATAACTGCTGTGAAGTAAAGTACAGTTGGATAATGGGCTAGAATGGATGGAAGAAGGCAGGATTCAGCAAGCATTTGCAGCAGGACAGCTCAGGAGTGGCAAATGCATGGTGCAGGTCTTCTCAGACCTGTGAAGGCCACACTACAAGCACACTTGACTTGCAGAAAATCATTGTATTCCTGTCATAACCAGATCGCACAGATAGCATGTGGTAGCTTCCCACTGCAGTGGCAAACTGCCTTAAGAGGGGGAATGTTTTTACTCACAGTTTCTCAGGTCTCAGTCTTTGTCTATTGGACCTACAGTGGTATGGCACAGCATGGAAGGAACTTGTTGAAGAGATGACTGGGATCAATTAGAGGGTCAGTCTAGCTGAGCCAATGAAAGGGTGTCCATTGTCATCGTAGTGAGAAGTGAATGGAGAATTTAAATAGGTAAATGACTCCATTTATCTATGGGGAGAGGAGAGGGGGAAGGGAAGTGAGGGGAAGGGAAGAGAGGAGAGAGAAGAGAAAAGGATATAAAAGAAAAAAAGATTATGGTAAGCAGGGCCTGGTAGCCTGGGTCTATGATCTCAGCTATGAGAGATGCTAAACAAGAAGATCCTAAGTCCAAGGCTTGCTTGGCTGTAGAATAGGTTGAAGGCAAGCCTGGGTAATCTAATGAGACCTTTTTTTTTTACTTTAAACAATTCTTGAGATATAGCTCTATAACAGAGCACTATGATGCCTTAGGTTCTGCCCCTAGGGTATGAAATAATCAAAGTTCAGAAGTAAAAAATACATTACTCTTTAAAAGCAGAGATAAAACTGGGAGTAATCAAGGCATTAAACACTCAAAGCCTTGATCTAGTGATGTACTTCCATCAAGGTTGCACCTCCCCAAAGAGCACTTTGACCAACCGGGTGAGCAAGTGTTCTAATGCCTGAGCCTATGGTGGATGTTTAGCATACCAACCACTGCAGTGGATTCTGGAGACCTGATTGGTCAAAAGTCATAATCATGACTCTGAGGATTGGTGGTCACTTAGGTCTGGGCTTTGGTTTTCTCTATAGTACACAACCTCATAAGATGCAGATGATTCTGAACCCTAAAGCTGAAAGTCATCTTTGTCGATTTTCTTTTGCTAAGGCATTGTGAGCAAAAGCCCATTAGAATGATATAAGCCATTTTCCTTATCATGGTTCAAACCTGGTTATCATTCACACAATGAAACTGAGCAGCTTTTTTTCGTTTATGAGTAGAAATTTATTCACAATTATGGAGGCTAGAAAACTTGAGATCAGGGCACCAGCTTCTGGCAAGGGACATTCTACCACACTGCTATGTGAAGGAAATGGGCGCGAAGATACCAACTTCTCCAACAAACCCTTTATAATAGCGTTAGTCTATACCTGAGGGCAGAGCCTGCTGATCTAATCACTACCCACTAGGCTCAACCACTCAAGGCCAAGGTATGGGCCTTCAACATGACTTTGCAATTAGATAAAAACAAGCAAGTGTGACTCACACTTTTGTTTTAATAAAACAATAGGGGAAACTGCTGAAATCATTTTGATGGCCCTTTACTCATAAAGCCTTAATATCCTTTCTCATTAACGTAGTCCTTTGACTGGTGTTGATTCCCCTTCCCTACATAAATCAGCTACACTGATGTTTAATCAAATCATTTTCTTTCCTGGAAACTTCTATGGCTGACTATTGTAATGAAAGGTAAAAAAAAAAATCTCAGCTTTATACAACAACCTATTATGCTTTTACTGTCTAGCCTTACCTAAGCCCTCTCGCCCTCCTCACAGAACCGCCTTTCCAGAGTCTTCTGACAGGTCACTTGGAGATACTGAGAGTTTCTAAGTCCTCATTTTGACATTTGTTTATTTTCCTCTTGAGCTCCCTGTGCTCAAATGGAAAGTCAGAAAACCTAATCCATTTGATATTATCTGAGGAACATTGATAATTACACACACACACACACACACACACACACACACACACTGAGAGAAGGGGATTTTAAGCTGTTTGTTCATTTACTCATACTGATGACAGTCGCCAAGGACCTGCCCAGTGCCAGATGCCAGTTACCAAAGGATTAAAAGGCATTCCACATTCTGTTGTCTCTCTGGAGTGTCTATTCTCCATGTCTTTATCTCCCCCAAATCATTTATATTCATAATTTTGTCTAAGTGCTGTCTTAGACTAAGAACCCTCATTCCCCAACACAGATCTTGTTATCTGCAGTCTGCAACAGCTCTTCTTGTCCCCTGCTCTTGGCTGAGGGACACCCCCACCAGCAGACAAGCTAGAGTGATGCTTTCACAACTCTCTAAGGAAATATCTCTGTGAATACCATCAACTTATTTCTGCTTGAATGAAGAGGCAGCTTTGGAGACTTCAATTTTGTCTTTTCTGTCCACAGCTTCTTTAATCTCCCAGCTCTGTCTCTCTCTTCTTCTCTCTCCCCTTCTTCTTTTTTCTGTCCTTCTCCCTCTCTGAGAGGAGGCTTCTGTCCATCACCTCACCTTCCACATGGGTACTACCTTCCAGTTCTGTTTCTGTAAGACAAACATGGGAAAAGCATGTCTCATGCCAGCATTTCCTCTTACTGGTTGGAACACTGGTTGGTAGATTTGTGTTCACTCCAAAATTCACATGGAAACGTAATCTTCAATGTGATAGTTTTGAGAGATGTTTAGACATGATAGAAGATGGACAGGCTGCATGGATGACTTGTGTTTAGTAGGTCTGGGAGAACTGGATGTTTTGCTTTTGACCTTCAACTCTTCTGGCAGGTAAGACCACAGTGCCCCTTTCCACCTGGTTTAGTGACATCAACTGGGTGTAATATTGGAATCCTGCCTAAACGTCTATCACCTATTTTGTTATTAGATATTTTCTTTATTTATATTTCAAATGTTAGCCCCTTTCCTGGTTACCCCTCCGAAAATCCCCTTCCCCTATCTCCTCTCCCCTCCCCCTGCCTACCAATCCACCCACTCCCACTTCCTGGCCCTGGTATTCCCCTACACTGGGGCATAGAGCCTTCACAGGACCAAGGGCCTCTCCTCCCATTGATGACCAATGAGAGATTGTATTGAATCTGTAGATCTTTCAGCAATATGGCCATTTTTACTATATTATTCCTGTCAATCCATGAGCATAGGAGATCTTTCCATCTTCTGAGATTTTCTTCAATTTCTTTCTTCAGAGACTTGAAGTTCTCATCATACAGATCTTTCACTTCCTTAGAGTCACACCAAGGTATTTTAGATTATTTGTGACTATTGTGAAGGGTGTTCTTTCCCTAATTTCTTTCTCAGCCTGTTTATTGTTTGAGTATTGGAAGGTTACTGATTTGTTTGAGTTAATTTTAAATCCAGCTACTTTCCTGAAGTTGTTTATCAGGTTTAGTAGTTCTCTGGTAGAATTTCTGTGGTCAATTAAGTATACTATCATATCATCTGCAAATAGTGATATTTTTACTTCTTCTTTTCCAATTTTTATTTCTTTGATCTCCTTTTCTTGTCTAATTGCTCTGGCTAGGATTTTAAGTACTATATTGAATAGATAGGGAGAGAGTGGGCAGTCTTGTCTAATTTCTGATTTTAGTGGGATTGCTTCAAGTTTCTCTCCATTTAGTTTGATGCCGGCTACTGGTTTGCTGTAGATTGCTTTTATTATGTTTAGGTATGGGCCTTGAATCCCTGATCTTTCCAAGACTTTTATCATGAAGGGGTGTTGGATTTTGTTAAATGCTTTCTCAGCCTCTAATGAGCTGTTCATATGATTTTTTTCATGAGTTTGTTTATATAGTGGATTACGTTGATGGATTTCTGTGTTTCCATATATTGAACCATTTCTGCATCCCTGGGATGAAGCCTACTTGGTAATGATGGATGATCAAGTAGATTGAAATGATCATTTTAATGTGTTCTTGGATTCGGTTTGTGAGGATTTTATTGAGTATTTTTGCATCGATATTCATAAGGGAAATTGGTCTGAAGTTCTCTTTCTTTGTTGGGTCTCTGTGTGGTTTAGGTATCAGAGTGATTGTGGCTTCATGGGACTAATTGGGTAGAGTACCTTCTGTTTCTATTTTGTGGAATAGTTTGAGGAGTATTAGGATTAGGTCTTCTTTGAAGGTCTGATAGAACTCTGCACTAAATCCATCTGGTCCTGGGCTTTTTTCTTTCTTTCTTTCTTTTTTATTTTTTTGGTTGGGAGACTATTAATGACTGTTTCTAGTTCTTTATGGGATATGGGACTGTTTAGATCATTAATCTGATCCTGATTTAACTTTTATACCTGGTATCTGTCTAGAAAATTGTCCATTTCATCCAGGTTTTCCAGTTTTGTTGAGTATAGGCTTTTGTAGTAGGATCTGATGATTATTTGGATTTCCTCAGTTTCTGATTTTAAGTCTCCCTTTTCATTTCTACTGTAGAACTCTCAGCTCCTTCTCCAACACCAAGACTGCCTGTGTGTTGCCATGCTTCCCATTATGATGATAATGGACTAAAACTCTGACACTGTAAGCCTGCCCCCAATTACAATTTCATAAGACTTGAATATTTTTACTGTTGCAATTCAAAAGACCTATTAGTGTCTTGCTGTACATCAAGAACACTTAACATTGATTAAAACATTGAGATCCAGTTGAAATTTACTAGGTAATTAATATTGAGTTTGAGATTTATTTCCACTATTATAAAAGCCCATCTAAATGATACAGTGTTTTAGATTTTGAAAAATAGAAAATTCCTTGAAAAAAATATATACCATAATTTACATAGCCCCAAAAATGAGGGTTAAAAGATTAATTTTAATAATAATGACTAAATTCATAAAAACAAAATTTAAAAACAACGCCTCACACATGTTGCTTAGCAATTATATTTTATGTTTCTATATTAATTTTCTAAAAAGCTGCTTCTTAGTTTATGCCCAATAGATAAAAAACAGCTCATTATGATTCCAAAACAATTTGTTCCTGAAGTTTGTAAGCAATGTCTTATTAAAAGGAAAGAGAAAAAATTCTAACTCTCTCAGCCTGAACCATTCCATTCATTAGACACAAAGTCCTTTGAGAATCTAGTGACAGTACACTACCTTATCTTTAAAAGACAAATGCAGCCAATCTTCACAATGTATTCCCATGTCTATGGATGGTTTAATGGTGGTCTGATGCCTGTCTTTGGACCATTGATTCAACTATGTGCTTCCAGTCACATCATCTAAAGGCTAGGACAGTACTAATGCTAAGGACAAAAGATGTATCTATGGGTTTATTTTGCAGAAATTCAATACTGTTTTACCAAGGTTGGTTCATTCTAGAATGATAAGAATAATTTATATATATCTGAAATTTGTGGAACTCAATTTGCAGAGGTATTTGGATGATAAAAGACCACAACTCCACATTTTAACACTTAAGGGAGCTGGTCAGAGTGAACAAAGAAAACATAGCCCAAGATTGTTCTTCAGACAGACATTTTTAGAAAGACTCCCAAAGTCAGTACAACGTATTACACCAGCAAACTTCCTCTCAAAATGCCTCAGAGCAGGCAGCACTGACCTCAAGACAACATCTTACCCACCATCAGACTAGAACTACTTCCCTCTGACAGAGATTTCCCTACAAATAGATCCCTACTGTTCATCCTATGGCTCTCAGAAGCCCAGAACGTGCTCTTTTACTTCTATATGACTTAAAATATGTGCATGTTTCAGTGAAAGCAAACTTAAACTAACCAGAACAGACTCCCTGTCCTTTGGAGGTAAGTTAATTCTGATCCTATTTCTTTTTTTTTTTTCAATGTGTTCAGTATGTTCTCATGAAAGAAACTGGCAGACAAACTAAACAGTGATAACGAGGTAGTCCTATGAATGCTTACTCTCAGTCACTAAAGGGGATCCATTTTGCATTGTGCACTCAATAGCTGTTCAATTAACTAAAATAAATGTAATGTTCTGTGTTAAAACAAAATAGTGTTAGATAATATTCATTATTATCATTAAAATAAAAGAGACCTCTGTTCTTCCATCCCTTTCTTCCTTACTCTCTGTTCTTTCTTTCTTGATAGCAAACTGTCCAACACTATACCGACAGTGAATGCTTTAGACTCTGATGGGAAAAGCTTAATCACCTAGTTACCCAAAACTTTATGTACCAAAGAGTACTGGAAGCCATTTAATGTGTCTAGCCTCACTCCTTGTCCCAAGATGGATTTCATGCCAAGATGGCATGCTCTAACTACACAAGAGAAGTCACACATCCTTGGAATGATAAGCACAAGAATCTGAGAGACTGAAGCCCTCCAGGCCAGCCCTTGGTTCTCAGTGCATTTACCTCTCATTGCCCTGACAGCAGAACACCTCACACTGAGGTGTTTGTGGAGAAAAAGGAGCCTTAAAACGACATTAGCAAAACTATAATTTAGAACGTTCAATTAGATAAGATCAAGTTTGCTTCCTTTTAGAGTTTCTAAAAAAAAAGTTTTTTAGAATTACAATATAAAAATATGAGGAAATATGCAGATTTTATCCATTCTGTTCTTATTTTTGATTAACCAATTATCATTTATGATAATTCAGAATAATACCTCCCCAGAGATGTCCACATACTCCAGACTCTCAGGAACTGAATGTTGTTGTACGGCAATGGAGAATTCATGTTTTAGATGAAGTCAATTCAAGGTTTCTAATTGGTTCATTCTGAGATGTGGCAACAATTCTGGAGTATCCCAGCAGGCTAACCAGAATCTACAGGGGAAATAGGTAGGCAGAAGAGTCAGTCAGAAAGAGAGAGATGTTATGCAATTCATATTTTCTCTCCATTTTTTCAGAATGAAAACATCCTATAGACTTTCCCACACTATCCTGAAGCCCTTGGAAGTAATATTATGTCACATTGTAAGAAAGACAAGGAAACAAATTGTCTCTGAGAGCCTCATGCAGGAGCCAGCCCTGAAGTCACTTTGATTTCAAGGCATATTTTTAGCCATCTCTGTGTTACAGATGAAGTGTAAGCCATGGTCTCTGCCTTCCATAGGTTCAATGGAAGATAATATTATCCCCTAGGCATATATTTGAGTGAATCTTGTGAGAATCTTTCATGATATTGATGCTCCTGAGTTTTGAAGAACTATATTAGAAGATGCTACCTGGACATACAAACTAAGAGAGCTAGATTCAGAAGTGTATGCAAAGTATGTGGGTTGAGAAGTCTAACAGCTTACATCACAACTTGACAGGTACTGAGGCAGCCAGACTACTGGGTTATCCCCTCGGCATTCAGCCACTAGCTGTAGAGGCAAGTTTTATAAATCTTAGTTTCTAAATTAAGGAATTGTAAAATCGAAATAGAGAAAAGAACATAAGTGGAAGAAAGTGTACTCATGGGTGTTGGTGCTCCTTTTGACAATGAAACTCAGTAGCTCCCAGCTAATGCTGTCTTAGGTTGGTCTTCCTGTTTATGCTGGTGAGGATAGGTATGACTCAAAACAGAGACTTTATATCTGAGTCATAGTAACACAATTATGAATATAGGGTCCATTACACATCTGACATCACTGGAAACCTGTGAATGATTCTCACAGGATTATCTAGTAAGGTGTAAAGTTAAAGTCTCACACCAAGGGGGTAAAACTTGAAAAGGAATACTATGACATCCATATGAAGAAGTGGTACTCTCACCCCTAGATACACATAACTTATAGTAATTATCCTTCCCTTCTGTCCCAGAAACATCTGAAAATAGCCCCATGTCTGCCAGATAGACATGAAGAACAGTGATAACAATGTGTCTCTTACGCACCATCATCAACAGGTGATTCTTCAGGTCATTTCGCAATAACCAGCATTTTTGGTGATGAGACTGGTACCTTGGTGGTCAGGACCTCTGCATTGTAGAGTACCTTCGGAGTACCATCTACTGCAACAAGACTGATGAGCACATTTCCACATAGGAAGTAACTTGGTTATAATAGGTGTTCTTCTACGGACTTAGCAGCACACAGGAACAATGTTTGCATGCCTCTGAATGCTTCTGAATAGAAATCAGTACAAAAGGCCCATTCCACTTACAACATATACCTCAAACCCAAGCCTACTGTCAAAAATCTCATTTTCCTTTCACCAATAAATTCTCAGTAACTGCAAGTCATATTCTTTCTTTCTTTTTTCAGAATGCAAACATCCTATCGACATTTCCACATAGCATCCTGAAGTACTTAAAGGTAATATTATGTCACATTTAAAGAAAGATTCAAATCTAGGTGTGCTGGTGAGATGCTCCAGAGGTTATATTGTCTGCTGCCAAGACTTAATGACCTGGGTTCTATTATGGGCACCCATGTGGTGGAGAGAGAGAATCTCCATCTACAAGTTGTCTTCTGACCTCTACACAGGCACAGTGTCATCTGCTCTGCCCGCCCCCCATACAAATAGATGTAAAAAAAATTTCAAATCCTTGCTATGTCACTGTATCAGCCTAGAAATTAGATTATTGTTTTCATCTGAAAGCATGGATATTTTTTTAAAAATCTCTAAAGTGTTTTTTGATAATTAAATACATAATCCATGCAAAGTACTTAGTACATTGAATTAATAAATGTTATCTTTTATTTTAATAGCTGAAGCACAATAACATGTTGACATAAACAATATGCTTGATAATGTTTGTACGTGTAAAATCTAGGCCTTTTTATGCTGGCCTGGTGGGCAAATGAATGGATAAATCTATATCTATGAGAGCCCATGACACAGGTTACATATACTACTCCAGGACACAGGTGGCCTCGCTCAGGAAGATTCCAGATGTAATTGTGTCATTGGTGGTGGCTGGGTTGGGTTTTTAAACCATCACATTTCTTAATGGATTTATCCATTGGCAAGTTACACATATTAGAATGTTGGTTAGTTGGCCGCGGAGCTGGCCTTGGCTCTCTTCACGAGGTTTCCTGTTTTGTAGATGTAGCTGCAGAAGGAAAGGGAACCCTAAACCCTGGCGTCCTTTCTACGCTCCCTGCAGCATGACAAATCCACTAATTGACTGCCTGCTGACCACTTGGCTTATCTTTGGGACTGGTAAAGCCAACTTGAGAAAACTGGAAGCTGAGAGTTCCACCCCTGCAGTTTGGACATAACGGCCTTTGGTTGTGCCAAGCATTTTTGTAAATGTTATAAATATTTTAAATGGAAAGTGCTTGATAAGTGACATGTAATTCTTTCAGCAGAAGGCACGTGCACTTCCCATCCTATGGCAGCAGATTTGTCTCCTGCAAATATGCTCTGCCTATTCATGCCTCGTCACCTTTCTTAGGAGATCACACTGATGAACAATACGCAGAGGGATCTAGCAGCAGCCAAGCCTGGGCTTGGTTTAGAGTCTACTACATGCTGCATGTATGCTTCTGAGACAGGAGGAAGAAACCACATAGTTGAATGTCTTCTTCATGCCTATCTCTGAATAAGATTCTGTGCATGTGTGGCAGTGACAAGCCTCCACACTGACGCTGAATGGTCCATCAAAAGCTCAGTTGCTCAGTATTACAATGCTAGTGTGTCCAAAAATCATAAAACTGACTCTGCTGATCCCAAGAATCATAAAACTGACTTAGCTCTGCTGATCCCGATGCCTTTGTTCTTCCTACCATCTCATGCTATCTCTGAAACGTGGTCTATAGAGTAAAGTAGATAAATTAAATGCAATAGCAATTTTTGTTAATAGGGAATTGACAAAACAAGGTCAAAATCCAGGGTCCTATAGTTTCTAATTCTTCCTCTCTTTCTCTCTTTCTTTCTCTTTCTTTCTTTCTTTCTTTCTTTCTTTCTTTCTTTCTTTCTTTCTTTCTTTCTTTCTTTCTAGTGTACTTATGCCTTGGGCAGAAGTATTTTCCATTCTCTGAGATAGAAATCTGTTTAATTGTGTTGTCCTCAGGTGGAATAAGAATCAGAAGCCACCTGTGAAGCCTAAACTCTGACATTCTTATGATAAGTTAACCCCAAGGTGAGGAGAGAGAAATGAGTGCTATTAAATCAGTGGAGTTAATAGTGGAGAGGAGAAGCTTTCCCCAGAGAAAGAAAAAGACGATGTTCTACACAAGTTAACCTGAGTATAGCTCTCCAGGCAGACCCTCAGAAGCATGGCTGCATCTGAAGAAGATTGTTATTGTTCTGAGATCACAAAAACTGGGTATCAGACACAGACATCATAGCCTTGGAAAGACCCTGGGCTCTTTTATGGCAAGGGAACACTGAGGGACACAAGCTTGAAACAAGACCATAGTACTCAGCCTTTTCAAACTTCATATAAAACTACACAATTGAATTCAGGATGCAAAAGTCTCTGGTAACTGTGTAAGTTTTGTAAACACAAAACAACCAAACCTTAACTAAAAGTCAGACATGTCAATGGTCATGTCAATCAATTAGTAGTCCTACCCGGCTGTAAATCCTAGGAACCCCAAAAGGCCCAGCAGGATAGACTAATGGCTCAGTAGTGTCACTTTGTTTTGAGGTTAATCAGAAGCCATCTAATTGGACTTAAGACCCACTTAAACACATGAACATTTCAATAGATGCTGAAAAAGCATTTGGCAAAATTCAACATCCCTGCATTTTTAAAAGTCTTGGAAAGATCAGAATTTAAAGGCACATACCTAAACATAATAAGAGGAATATACAGCAAACCAGTAGCCAATACAAACTAAATGGAGAGAAAGTTAAAGCAATCCCACTAAAATCAAGGACTAGACAAGGCTGCCCACTCTCTCTCTCTATTCAATATAGTACTTGAAGTCTTAGCCAGAGCAATTAGGCAACAAAAGAATGTTACATGATACAAATGGAAAGGAAGAAGTCAAAACACCACTATTTTCAGATCTGGTAGTATTCTTAAGTGACCACAAAAATTCCACCAGAGAACTCCTAAACCTGATAAACAACTTCAGCAAAGTAGCTGGATATAAAATTAATTCAAACAAATAAGTAGCCTTCCCAGACTCAAAGGATAAACAGGCTGAGAAGGAAATTAGGGAAATGACTCCCCTCATAATAATTACAAACAATATAAAATATCTTTGTGTGACTCTAACCAAACAAGTGAAAGATCTGTACAACAAGAAATTCAAGTCTCTGAAGAAAGAAATCAAAGAAGACCTCAGAAGATGGAAAGATCTCCCATGCTCGTGGATTGGCAAGATTAATAAAGATATAGTAAAGATATAGTAAAAATGCCCATCTTGCTGAAAGTAATCTACAGATTCAATGCAATCCCCATCGAAATTCAAACTCAATTCTTCATGTAGTTAGAAAGAGCCATTCTCAAATTCATCTGGAATAACAAAAAAAAACCTGGATAGGAAAAACTATTCTCAATGATAAAAACCTTCTGGGGGAAACACTATCCCTGACCTCAAGCTGAACTACAGAGCAATAGTGATAAAAACTGCATGGTACTGGTACAGTGACAGACAGGTAGATCAATGGAATTGAATTGAATTGATCCAGAAATGAACCCACACACCTATGGACACTTGATCTTTGACAAAGGATCTAAAACCATCCAGTGGAAAAGATGACAGCATTTTCAACAAATGGTGCTGCTTCAACTGGCAGTCAGCATGTAGAAGAATGCAAATCAACCCATTCTTATCTCCCTGTATAACGCTCAAGTCCAAGTGGATCATGGACCTCCACATAAAACCAGATACACTGAATCTAATAAAAGAGAAAGTGGGGAAAAGTCTCAAACACATGGGCACATGGGAAATTTTGAAGAGAATGCCAACGGCTTATGCATTAAGCTCAAGAATAGACAAATGGGTCCTTATAAAATTGCAAAGCTTCTGTAAGGCAAAGGACACTGTAATAGGAAAAAATGGCAACCAACAGAGTGCAAAAAGATCTTTACTGATTCTACATCCAATAGAGGGCTAATCACCAATATAAAGAAAGAACTCAAGAGAACCAAATAAACTTATTAAAATGGGGAACAGAGCTAAACAGAGAATTCTCAACTGAGGAAACTCAAGTGGCCATGAGAAGCTCCTAAAGAAATCTTCAGTCAACTTTCCTAAAGATGTCTTTAGTCATCAGGGAAATGCAAATCAAAATGACCCTGAGATTCTACCTCACACCAGTAAGAATGGCTAAGATCAAAAACTCAGGTTACAGCAGGGGCTGGAGAGGATATGGAGAAAGAGAAACATTCTTCCATTGCTGGTGGGATTGCAAGATGGTATAACCACTTTGGAAATAAGTCTGGCAGTTCCTCAGAAAATTGGACATAGTACTGCCTGAGGAACCAGCAATACCTCTCCTGGGCATATACACAGAAGATGTTCTAACTTGTAATAAGGGCACATGCTCCACTATGTTCATAACAGCCATATTCATAATACCCAGAAGCTGGAAACAATCCAGATGTCCCTCAACAGAGGAATGGATACAAAAAGTGTGGTACAAGCCAGGTATGGTGGCACACACCTTTAATCCCAGCACTCAGGAGGCAGAGGCAGGCAGATTTCTGAGCTCGAGGCCAGTCTGGTCTACAAAGTGAGTTCTAGGGCAGCCAGGGCTATACAGAGAAACCCTGTCTTGAAAAACCAAAAAAAAAAAAAAAAAAAAAAAAAAGTGTGGTACATTTACACAATGACATACTACTCAGTTTTAAAAACAATGACTTCATGAAATTCGCAGGCAAATGGATGGAACTTGAAAATATCATCTTGAGTTATGTAACCCAGTCACAAAAGAACACACATGGTATGCATTCACTGATAAGTGGATATTAGCCCAAAAGTTTGGAATACCCAAGATACAATTCATAGACCACATGAAGAAGAAGGAAGACCAAAGTGTGGGTGCTTCAGTGCTTCTTAGAAGGGGAAACAAAAGACTCACAGGAGGAAATATGGAGACAAAGTGTGGAGCAGAGACTGAAGGAAAGGCCATCCAGAGACTGCCCCACCTGGGGATCTGTCCCATATATAGTCACTAACCCCAGACACTATTGTGGATGCCAACAAGTGCTTGCTGACAGGAGCCTGATATAGCTGTTTTCTGAGATGCTCTGCCAGAGCCTCACAAATACAGAGGTGGATGCTCACAGCCAACCATTGGACTGAGCGCGGGGTCCATGGCAGAGGCAACAGAATCAAATTGCCAGACTCCTGGAGCTTCTGAGAACTGGACCACCAACCAAAGAATACACATGGAGGGACCCATCGCTCTGGCCATATATGTGGCAGAGGATGGCCTTGTTGGACATCAATGGGAGAAGCGGCCCTTAGTCCTGTGGGGGTTTGATGCCCCAGTATAGGGAAATGCCAGGGCGGGAAGGAGAGAGTGGGTGGGTGGGTAGGTGAGAACCCAAAAGGAGGCAGGGGGAGGAGGATGGGATAGGGCATTTCCAGAGGGGAGACCTGGAAATGGAATAACATTTGAAATGTAAATATAGAAAATATCCAAGAAAAAAAGTTCAGGAAAAAAAAAAAAAAGAAATGAAAAATCAGTTTCACTATGAATGAGCTTCCTGGTGGGTAGTGTAATCCTAAACACGTCTACATAAAAGCAACATTATGGAGACTCAGTAGGTTTTGTGTGTGTGTGTGTGTGTGTGTGTGTGTGTGTGTGTGTGTAAGAGAGAGAGAGAGAGAGAGAGAGAGAGAGAGAGAGAGAGAGAGAGAGAGAATAATAACTGATGAAGACAAGAACTTGAATTTGAGAAAGAGTATGTAGTAATGGGACAAGTTGCAGGGGTTAAACATGGGCTTCTCTTCCAAAAGACCAGGGTTCAGTTCCCACACCCACATGGCAGCTCACAAAGGTCTGTAATTCCAATTCCAGGGAATCCAACACCCTCTCACAGACATGCATGTAAGCAAAATACCACTGCAGACAAAGCAAAATTAAATAAATTATATTAAAAGAGAATTAAATACATAGCAAATCTGAGATGTCTCTAACAGTTCTGACCCATGGTGAAGGTATGGATTTCCACAGCTTTTCTTCAGAATAGACAAGATGCACCACACATATACTAATAACACACAACACCTGTAAACACTGTCTGAAACACTTTAGCTCAGATTGGATACTGTTGGATGTTATAGACTGCTGTGCTCTAACAGTACATTCAAAGTTTTCTATTCCTGTAGAAAAAGAATGGTTTAATTACAGAAAACAAAGATAGCCATTCCGCAGCATACACCAAATTAGTGTGTCTCTAAATTTCATTGTGTTGAAATGTTAGATTATAAAAGTTTCAAATCAGCAAGGTCTAGACATAGAAATACTCTCTCAAAAATAAAAGGTTTCTCATTGAGTTATTGATGTAGATTTTGTTTTAAAAATGGTAGTTAAATTTTAACTTGTTATTGGGACATAAATGGAACTAAACATACTTCTAGTATTTTGCACTGTATCTTGGCATTAAGTTACAAAATCCAAATACCAGTCAACTTTGAACAGCATAGAAGATGCTCTATGTTCTGTAGCATTAAATACTCAGTCAGGATTTAATTTTTTATATAAAATAAAGAAGCACATCCACACCATTGATATATAAATATGCTCTCATCTTTAATAAATGGTAAAGTTCCCTAGCATGTCAAAGAACTGTTGTAATATGAAAGTATTATCATTTATTGTCACAAAATGATGTATTCAACCTATTATCTACATATGTATCCAAGACGGCTGAAAGATTTCTGTGGCGAAAAGGAATTGCCAGCAGCAAGAGCTTTGGAAGGCCCGTGAAGAAGAGTATGATCATGTGTCAGCACCACGAACACTTCTGTGACACTCTGCATCCTCCATGACTAAGTCTATTTTTACCTGACTCATGGAACAGGAACTCAGACTAGGCCTGATATTGATTTAAAATAATAAATAAACGTGGTATTTCCTGCCACCACATTGCAGGCTGAGTCACACCTGCTGCACGGTGCTGGCTGTGACTCAAGGCTCTGTGTGGGACATATGGTGCTTTATTGGAACCTATCTTTCTTCTGTTCATAATCTCTCACAGCCCCTCTCTTCAAGGTGCAATTTTAAAGGAATTAGAAATGAACTGCTCAAAATTCTGCGTGAAATTAGACTCAGCTTCCAATAGAATTGCTAATTGCACCAAGTCTTAAGCAGTTTAATTGCTTTTAGATGTACAGGTATAGTGAAGAAAAGTTACGTCCTGCAGTGTCACTAATTCATGCACGGATTAAAAGACAAACTTTATAGTCTTACTGAGGAGACTATACTTTTGACATAGTTCTGAACTCAGATCATGATGTAGATAGGGAAAACACGAGTCTTTTTCTTATTATATATACTTTCTAACTTACATGTGCGTGAAAGTCCACTGCTTATGTTTTAAATATTATAGTAAAATACATTTAATGCTAAAGCTTCTGGAAAGTTTCAGGTCACAATCAATACAAAGCCACAGAGGGTTTGCTTTCTTGCTCTAAAAGAATGCTGATTCTAGATCTTTCATCTTTTACACACACACACACACACACACACACACACACACACACACATGCACACTAACACTAACACACTAACCCTGTAATGGTCTCCACTTGCTGCAAATGAAGAAACTTCTTTGGTAATGGATGAGAGCTACACTTACCTATGGATATAAGAATAAATATTTTAAATGCAGTTAGGAGTTCTGCTGGTTTAAGGAAACGCCAGCAGTGGATTCTCTTCTAGTTCCACAGTCTCACTAGCTCCATGTTTGCCTCAGTTTATAATTATCAGGCATTAATTCCTTCCAAAGGAGCATCTCTTATGTCTCATTAGGTGACTGTTAATTACTCCCAAGATATAAAGGCCACTATTGAACCCTGAAGGTAACATCCCCTGCTGGTCACTGCTATGGTTCATATGTTTTTCTCCCTTGTTAGATTGCATATCACCTATGGATATTATAAAAACTCGTCCTCGGTGAAGAGGTGTCCATGTTAGCTCCAGTCTTACTTCTCCAAACCTTGTATCATTAGGGTCTTACCTTCAAGTTCTGGGAGACGACCAAGGACAATGGCAGTAGCCTGTATTGTCTTGGGAGTCTCTTAGTTTCCCCCGAAGAGTAACTCTAAAGAACTCTCCCAGGCCTACCTCAGTGCCTCTCTTTTTCTCTTTACAGAAAACACTGTTCTAAAAACATCTATCCATCCTCACAGCCTGCCCTCCTCATCTCTCACTCTCTCCTCAGTCAACTTGACAGCCTAGCCCCACTCAAATCATTTGAGTCATTTACAGTTGTCCTATGTGGTATCAAACTCAGTCATGGCTGACTTCACCACTGTCTTAGTGTTCAACACACTGGGAGTTCCTTCTGCCATAATCCACTTGTATGGGTCTCCAATCACCCCAGCTGCTGGTTGGTCTCTGTTCAGCATTTTTTTCTGGTTAATCTTGGGTGTTGTGCAGTCCAGAACACCCCTCTGACTTTACCTAACTGTTTTCTTCCAGACATGAATATGAATGTTTCTTCTCACACTTCTACCTGAGTACACACACACCACATACCCAACATTTCCAAAACACAACACCCACTTCCCCTCAGTGTTTTCCAATCTTTCTCTCCTCAGTAAGGAGTCAGAAGACACCCTTCTACAAACCTGGCCAACCAGAAGCCATGTGGATAACAACTCATTCCTCTTCCTCCACTTGAAATCCTTGCCAATCCTACTGTGAGATGGCTAAGGCTGCTGTCACCTCTGCCCCCTACATCATTATAGTGCTGGTTGTGTTTGGATCAATCTTGTAGCCTCTTAACTGATCTCTTTCTTATACTTTTTCATTTTTTTATTGTTTAGTTTTTTGAGGCAAAGTTTCTCTGTGTAGCCCTAGATGTTCTGAAACTTTATACTACTATATTCACAGTTCTCAACCTTCCTAATGCTGTGACCCTTTAATACAGTTCCTCATGTTTGTGTTGACCCCCCCCAACCATGAAATTATTTCATTGCTACTCCATAACTTTAATTTTGCTACTGTTATGAACCATAATGTAAATATTGCATATGTGAAATAGACTCCTGTGAAAGGGTCATTTGACCCCAAAAGAGGTTGCCACCCATGAGTGGAGAGTGGCTGTTCTATGTCCTTATAGACAACTCCAAACGACAGTCAGAGATCCTGTTAAATATGCATTGAGCCAAGTCACACCACTTACCATGTGGAACTTCTGTTTTCTTCCTCTCAGCATCTCTATCCTTGACCACTCTTGCTCCAACTCAATCTGTTGCGTGTTTCCTTGTCCATTAAAGTATACTATCACCTTCTTCAGTCTAGGTCTTACTGTTTTCTTGCCTGGCGTAATTAGCACCTAGTCATTGTTGGGGTTATTCTACTTTGATGTCTAGATATTGTCCCTAAACCACCTAAGAGAGGACATACCTCACTCATGACATACATATAAATACATATATGCACAAACAAAATGCACATGTACGTTTATTTATTTTTGTTTTTACCATTTAAAAAGCTCATTAGTAAACTATTTTGGTGCATAGTAAAACTTCCTGCAAGTTGCAAGCTTACTTTATCCTAAGATTTCAAAACAGGGTTTCTATGATTTCTTATTTTCTGTCTATAAACCGATATTGTCTTCTCTTTTACAATTATTGATGCCTTATTTGCCTTTCTGATATTATTGCTCTGGACAGGAAATGTTCAGCTGTGGTGATAGTGAGCGAGGATAGCAAGCGTCTTGGTGAGAGCAGGAGCAGCTCTAGTGTGGCGTCAGGGATGGTGCTATCTTTACTTTGGGTTCCATTCACATCTTACTTTTCTGTTCATAAATGGAATGTGTTAGTGTTGATTTAATTGACAATAAATCCGATGTCTATATTCTGGATTTGGCTTCACACTCCTTCCGTGTGTAACTATGGCTAGCACTAGTTTCTACTCCCTGTGATTCCAGTTTGCAATCTAAGTATAACTTCATTTTCAGATTCCTAGAGGCAGAGAAAGTGGAGGTGATTTGACTGTGTGTATAGTATGCATGTGTATGTGGTCTTACAAGGCAGGGCTTGAGCATGCTACTGCTCACATTCTAATGGTAGAGGAGAGCCTTGGGGGTAGGTCCTTGCCATCCACCTTGTTTAAGACAGGATCTTCTTGATGCTCACCTCTCTGTACGTCCTAAGATCTGTATTCCAGGGACCTCATGACATTTAGGAGCTTCCAGGAGTTCCCTTGTCATTGTCTCCCAATTCCTTGTTGCAGAGGTGCTATACTGTATGTGGTTTTATGAGGGCTCAAGGCATTCCAGCTGAGGTCTTTATAATTTCACAGAAAGTGTTCAGCCATTGATCCATATCCCTATTCCTAGAGGTGGTTTTGGTATATATATCGTATTTGGTATATATATTATATATATGGTATTTGGTATATATATATGTGTGTGTGTGTGTGTGTGTGTGTGTGTGTGTGTGTGTGTGTATGTGGGTGGTGTGTGTGTGCGTGCGTGTACATGAGTACATGTATGAGGAGTTGGAGCCTCAGGAGCTGGGATTATAGACAGTTGTGAGCCTATTGACACTATTGCTGGGACTTGAACTCAGGTCCTTTGGAAAAACAGCATGAATGCCTATTAACTGCTGAGCCACCTCCACAGCCCCAATATTGCTTTCCACTTATAAGCCTCTCTCTGGAATTTACTTCAGATCTAGATAGCAACCTGTTTCCTCTGGGAGAACCTAACTATCCGGTAGCTATCCTGCAATTATTAGCTTCTCTGCTCTTATTACAGTCATGGCACACATGCTGCTGTGTTCTTTACTGGAAAGTTGATAGCAAAGATATCATGCTGATATCACCATACTCCCAAATGAAAGTGGTTTTATATTCAAAACAACTCTAAGTAGCAGCAGTGGATCCCCCCAGCCCTTTGCAATGCTGTAATGTCTATATTTAGCCTGGATATAAAGTAGTGGTAATGATAGCAGCCATCATCTCTGGAGATAATCAGTAAATCATGGCCTGACAAACTCAAACAGAAGGTAGAAACGAGCTAACATTGATCAGAGGAATTAGACCATGGATTCATCTACAGACTGATAGGTAAATGGGTGACAACTGGAGTCTGGACCTCTTCATCTCCTATACCCCCCTGAAATCAAGGTCTTAGATCCTTCTGTGTTGGTTCCTTCTTGCACTGCCATGACAAAATATTTGACCAACACAGTGTAAGGATGGAGGAAGGGCTAACTTTGGCTCACAGTTTCAGAGAACATTCACTCATGGTGGGGAAGACATAACAGCAGGAGAGTGTGGGAGAAGGTAGTGCTTCATCTCTAAATCAGAACGAAGAGCAGTATAGATGCTGGAGTTCATCTTGCCTTCTGATCCGTATTCAATTTAGAATAACATCCTATATTCATCATGGTCATAATCAGGGTGAGTTTTCCCTACTTAGTGGAACCTTTCTAGAAATAGTCTTGTACACATACTCAGAGGTGTGTTGCCATAGTGACTATGAATCTTATGCAGTTAACAAGATTAACCATAATACCTCTCACAGGCTCTGCTTTGCCTTGCAAGCCCGCTACGTTTCTTTATACATACATACATATATATATATATATATATATATATATATATATATATATATATATATATATTTGCTGGGATGTCTCCTTATCTTCTCATTTCAGATCCCAAGTGCTTTTATATATTTTATTCTGACAATTCCTTAAAGTTGACAAACCAGGCCAGTGCTCTGAATAGAATCCTTGCAAACACAGTCTATATTTGGATGACTGGAACAAATGTAAGTCAGTCCCACAGTTTGGGTACGGCAATTACTGAAGCAAGCTTAGTCCTGCAGCATCTGGGATGCTGGCTCAATGAGAATAAGCTGACTGGGTCAGAAGCTGAGAAGATAGCGTCCCATTTTAGGCGGATGTTGTGAATAGTTGTATGTGAATAGGAATGTCAGCATCATCCAAGGCTATTGTGAGTATCTAGAAACACTGCTCTTATCTGTGAGGCCCTGGCCACACTGTTTCCTCCCACCAGACGCACACTCATGGTAGCATCTCAATCCTAAGAGAAAGGCAGTTTGAGACAGAATGGGGACCCAGGCCAGTTCTTTTAGCTTGGAGACAGGGTTTGGCTTACTAGGAAGCAAAGGTTGGCAAGGACCCTACAGTTGTATGGCCAAAGCCATCTGTCCGATGCCAGGGAACTCAGCACAAGGTCCTGTAAATGCTGTCATGTGAGTAAAAGAGGGCATTCGTCCCCCCACACAGGAGGCAGCTGTGTTAGAGAAATCTAGTCAACTGCCACAGAGGCTCATTTCAAGGATGTGCACCAGATCTGCAGCAAGGAGCAACAGGTGTACTCTAAACCCTTGTTTCCACAGCAAACTAAGAAAGTGAGTGTAAATGTGGAAGACGTAAGCCCAGGGTAACACAGCACACTAGAAGGCCACAGCTTCCTGGGTGGTTCATATTCATTCTCATTTGTAGGGATTCACAATGCTCTTGTTTCTCTCTGTTGACTGGACCATTACCTACCATTGATCCACTTTTCATTCATTCCTCCCTTAATTTCTCCTGTCCTTCCACATGTGTGTGTTGTCTGTCATAACTTGGGCATTGCAATGATGTCTTCTTTATAAACTCTGGGTGAATCAGAAAGGGGCAACAAAGTTTCAGGCACACAGCCTCCAGCCTGCTGGTTATTATAAAATCAATTCTGTATGGGTTATACTTATCATTTATAACATGAAGAGTCTGCCCCAACCCTCACACCAGGCTGCTCATGGAGTTGACTTTTATATGATGCCTTTTAATACCAATTTCACTAGTTTCATCTTATGGAAAGATTCCTTAGTTTGTTGTCCATTAATTTATAATATTCTAGTTTCTAAATATAGAAATTTCATCTTTTTCAATTCAAAGTTCCCCGAGTTTAGCTTTCTGACTTCCTGAAGGATATGAGTGTCTTAAAGGCTATGAATTTGACATATAATGATAAATTAAATATAATTAATGTAGTTATGGGGTTTGAGAGTGGTGCTACCTATTTATTAGCTGTTTGCTTTAAGATCAGTTGTATTCTCTGATTTTAAATGATTTTCTTCTGTTGGCAGGTCTATGGAATAGGAATAATGATATTGTAACCTGTAGTCATTTCCCCTTGACTCATGTTTATCCAAATAGCCTTCCTATTCCAGGAGCTGCAGATTCCTCTGAAGGATAGAGGGTAACTCTTCTCAGTTTCTGAGGCACAGACTGGGAAGAGGCACCTAATACGAAGTCGAAAGGTTTTCTTTACAAAGAGGACATCTGCGATGAATTACAACAGAAATATCTGTTTAATGATACACATGTGTAGGGGAACTGAGGGCAGGGAGGTGGGAGTGGGTGGATGGGTGGACGAACACCCTCATAGAAGTGGGGGGAGGGAGGATGTGATAGGGTGTTTCCACAAGAGGGGGAAACCAGAAAAGGGGATAACATTTGAAATGTAAATAAAGAAAACACACACACACACTAATTATATATATATATATATATATATATATATATATATATATATATATATAATTGAAGTAGATGACAATTTCTGCATTTAGATCTTACATTTAGCTCTTGTAGTCACTGTAGTATTTTTTCTAGATCCCTCAGAGACTCATGAGGTGAATGCACAGTCACATTATAATCCATGGAAGTCATTAGTAACCACTCCTAGACTAGTAGACTACACAATGTTTATCGCCAGTGGCACCAGATATAACAGACACATATCTAGCAAAAGGAGTGGTAAATTTCTGTTTTACCCAAACTATTTGTTCATTCCCTAAAGAGAAGAAAGCGCAAACATTTATGGGCTTGCTGTGTCCACTACGATTGCTGCGGTGTTTGAAAAACAGTTTCTACTTGGGAGCTTGGTGGGAAAGGCAGATAAATAGCAAAATGGAATAAGCCAGAGTTGATACAGTTAGGGGAATACATAAGAAACAGAACTACCAAAGAGGGAGCCATTGAATACAACCTGGGACTTCAAAAATGAATTACTAGAAATGTGTCTTGTGGGCCAAGATGTAAAGAAGAGCAGGGACTTTCAAATAACAAAACAAAACAAACAAAAAGAGTGGGCTGTCCTAAAGAAGGAAATATCATGGGTCAAGCCATAATGGCAACAAAATCAAATGTTCCCCAATTCTTAGAACCAGCCCAATGCTGGTTATACAGAAGGAAAGAGTAAAGAAAAGTGAGACCAGATATAAAGCCTGAGTGAGATGATGAAACAGATCATAAAAATCCAGTTCAGAGCTGATGCATAGGTAGATAAGTGAAAGACAGAGAATGCTTAAGTTAGTTTTGCAATGATGAAAGTGGCAAGAAGAGACATAAGCTTTCATGATCTACCCATTTCTCAGATGTTCACTGTGCCCAAAGGACAGAAGTAGCCTCTCAGTTTGGTGAGGACTCACCTTCTTGTGTGGCACTTGAAATCAATTAGGCAGAACACAAGGAGGCAAAATGGAGGGTCAGATTTTCACAGATGCCGTTAGTGAGCAAATGAAATCAGGACAGGTCAGCTTCCAGCCTTTGATTGGCTGCTGGGGAGACATGGTCCATTCTCTCAAGTCTGTACTACAGGGGATGGCTGCGAGAGACATGGTCTGCTCCCCGAAGTTTGTACAGCAGGGGAAGGAGGGAGCTGTGGCAACTTCTGTTATAGACAAATTGGCTTAAAGCACTTAAATTACAACACTTAAGAATTTCAAGAAGGAATTATATGGAACAAACAAACAAACAAACAAACAAAATAAAGCAATACATAAGCCATTCAATCAATGGTTGATTTATGTTCTCTGTGAGAAAGCTGGTCACATACTGATTTTGTGTGTCCCTGAGAGGGTATTTCCAGAGAGACCAACTTATTGAATGAGTTGACTGATCAAAGATTGATTGCCTCATCACTGTGGATGAGCACTGTCCAATAAGCCGAGGCCTCATACAGCAGCCGAGAGAAGTAAAACCTGGGACATCCACCTTCTCTGTGTGTGGATTTGTCCTAAACCTCATCCAGACAAGTTCTGTGCATGTATTAAAAACTTTTACTCTGAATTTATCAGAAACTGTTTTTCCTGTTTTAGTTTCAATTTTTTGGCTTGAAGATTTATTTATATTATTTTAAAAATACGTTTATGTGTGTGGGAGGGTATGTGACCATGAGTGCAGTACCTTTGGTGGACCATAGAGGTTGCTGGATCCCCAAGAACTGGAGTTATAGGCAGCTGACAGCTGCCTGACATGGGCGCTGGGAATTGAACCTGGATCCTCTGCAAGAGCAGTGTGAACCCTCTGAGACATCTTTCCACACTCAACTTCAGGGCCCTTCAAGGATGATATTTAAGTCTTTTGAACTTAAAAATTTATATGACAAGTGGAATAAATTGCTTAGTTTTTTTCTGGGCCTAATTTTTCTGGACCATTAGACATTTAACCAACTTTTCTCAAGGGATGAGAAACAATTTTAAAGAGAAAATATGGTGCAGAGCAAATCAGTATGAATGGTCCAGGAAATACTTCACAGTTTGGAATAAATATAAGAAGTAGAAGAGTAAATAAGTCACTTCCAGTTTCCATCTGCACCTGGAGCTGACCCTGTGCCACCGCTTTCCACACTCAGGTACCAGTGAGAGAGAGCTGGTCTCCAATGAGTGCTGACACACCTGGGAGGACAAGTAAGACCACCTCTTCTGCTCAAATATCTGGCCCAAGAGAAACCTGTCCAGAGCCCTGAGGACACAGGAACCAAGGAGCAGTCTGGAACAGGATCCTTCTAGTTTACATCTGTGCCTAGAGCTGTCCCTGTGCCACAGATCTCCACACCCAGATCCCCCCAGGAGAGAGCTAGTCTCCCAAAAGTGCTGACACATATGAGAGAACTGGTGAGACCACGTCTTCTGCTCAAATATCTGGTCCAAGAGGGACCTGCCCAAAGCCCTGAGGACACAGGAACCAAGGAACAGACAGGGACAGGATCCTCCTGGTTTCCATCTGAACCCAGAGCTGACCCTGTGCCACAGCTCTCCATACCCAAATTCCTCCTGGAGAGAACTGGTCTCCCTGGAGTGCTGACATACAGGCTTACAGAAGGGACAAGCCACAGTCAGAGACAGCAAGACCAGCTACCATCAGAGATACCAAGATGGCAAAATGCAAGCACAAGAACATAAGCAACAGAAACCAAGGTTAATAGGCATCATCAGAACCCAGTTGTCCCACCACAATGAGCCCTGAATACCCCAACACATCAGAAAAACAAGACACTGATTTAAAATCACATCTCATGATGATGATAGGGGACTTTAAGAAGGACATAAATTACTCCACTAAAGAAATAATGGAGAACACAGGTAAAAAGCTAGAAGCCATTAAAGAGGAAACACAAAATCCCTTTAAAGAATTACAGGAAGGGGCCGGAAGGATGGCTCAGTGGTTAAGAGCGCTGACTATTTCTTCCAGAGGTACTGAATTCAATTCCTAACAGCCACATTGTGGCTCAGAACCATCTGTAATCGAGTCTGATGCGTTCTTCTGGTGTATCTGAGCAGAGCAATGGTGTACTCCAAAACATTAAATGAATGAATGAATGAATTAATTAATTAATTAAAAAAAGTCACAGGAAAACACAAACAGGTAAAGTAACTGAAGAAAACCATCCAGGATCTAAAAATGGATATAGAAACAATAAAAAAAATCACAAAGGGAGATAACACTGGAGATAGAAAACCTAGGAAAGAAACCAGGAGTCACAGATACAAGCATCACCAAGAGAATACAAGAAATAGAAGAGACAATCTCAGGTGCAGAAGATACCATAGAAAACATTGACTAAACAGTCAAAGAAAATGCAAAATGCTCCTAAACCAAAACATGCAGGAAATCCAGAACACAATGAAAAGATCAAACCTAAGGATAATAGGTATAGAGGAAAGGGAAGATTCTCAACTTAAAGGGCCAGTAAATATCTTCAACAAAATTATAGAAGAAAACTTCCCTAACCTAAAGAAAGAGACGTTCATAAACATACAAGAAGCCTAGAGAACTCCAAATAGATCAGACCAAAAAAGAAATTCCTCCTGCCATATAATAGTTAAAACACCAAATGCACAAAACAAAGATAGCATATTAAAAGCAGTAAGAGAAAAATTACATAACATATAAAGGCAGACCTATCAGAATTATACCAGACTTCTCACCAGAGACTATGAAAGCTAGACAATCCTGGGCAGACCCTAAGAGAACACAAACATCAGCCCAGGCTATTATACCCAGTAAAATTCTCAATTACTATAGATGGAGAAGCCAAGATATTCCATGACAAAACGAAATTTAGACAATATCTTTCCACAAATCTAGCCCAACAAAGGATAATAGATGGAAAATGTCAACATAAGGAGGTAAACTATATCCTAGAAAAAGCAGGAAAGTAATCTTTCAACAAACAAACAAAAAATATAGCCACACAAATATAATTTGACCTCTAACAACAAAAATAAGAGGAAGTAATAATTACTTTTCCTTACTATCTCTTAACATCAGTAAACTCAATTCCCCAATAAAAAGACATAGACTAACAGACTGGATGCATAAACAGGACCCAGTAATTTTCTGCATACAGGAAATACACCTCAGTGACAAAGATAGACATTACCTCAGAGTAAAAGGTTGCAAAGCAATTTTCCAAGCAAATGGTCCCAAGAAAGAAGCTGGAGGAGGCATCTAATATCGAACAAAATTGAATTTCAACCCAAAGTTATCAAAAAGGATAAGGAATAACACTTCATACTCATAAAAGGAAAAAGCTACCAAGATGAACTCTCAATTCTGAAGATTTATGCTCCAAATTCAAGGGTACCCATATTCACAAAAGAAACTTTTCTGGAGCTCAAAGTGCACATTGCACCTCAGATAATAATAGTGGGAGGATTCAACTCTCAGCAAAGGACAGATCATGGAAAGAGGAACTAAACAGAGACATGGTGGAATTAATAGAAGTTATGACCCAAATGGATTTAACAAATATCTATAAGACATTTCATCATAAAACAAAAGAATATATTTTCTTCTCAGCACCTCATGATACCTTCTCCACAAGTGACCATATAATCAGTCATAAAACAGGGCTCAACAGACACAAGAAGATTGAAATAATCCCAGGTATCCTATTATATCACCACAGACTGGTCTTCAATAACAACAAAAACAATGGAAAGCCCATATACACAGGGAAGCTGAACAATGCTCTACTCAATGATAACTTGGCCAAGGAAGAAATAAAGAAATGAATTGAAGATATTTTAGAATTCAATGAAAATGAAGGCACAACATACCCAAACTTATGGAATACAATGAAAGCATTGCTGAGAGGAAAACTCATAGCTCTGGGTGCCTCCAAAAAGAAACTGGAGAGCACATACACTAACAGCTTAATAACATACCTGAAAGCTCTAGGATAAAAAGAAGCAAATGCATCCAAGAGGAGTAGAAGGCAGGAAGTAATTAAAATCAGGGCTGAAATCAACCAAATAGAAACGAAAAGAACTATACAAAGAATCAACAAAACCAGGGACTGGTTCTTTGAGAAAATTAACAAGATAGATAAACCCTTAGCCAGATGAACCAGATACAGACAGTATCCAAATTAACAAAATCAGAAATGAAAAGGGAGGCATAACAACAGAAACTGAGAAAAATTTTTTTTAAAAATCATCGGATCATATTACAAAAGCCTATATGCAAAGAACAAACAAACAAAAAACAAAACAAAACACCCAAAACTGGAAAATCTGGATAAAATGGACAATTTTCTAGATAAATACCAGGTACCAAAGTTAAGCCATCTAAACAGTCCCATAACCCCTAAAGAGATAGAAGCAGTCATTAAGTTTACCAACTAAAAAAAGCCTAGGACCAGATGGGTTTAGTGCAGAATTCTAGACTCTTCAAACTATTCCACAAAATAGAAGGAACACTACCCAATCTGTCCTATGAAGCCAGAGTTATGCTGATACCAAACCACACAACGACCCAACAAAGAAAGAGAATTTCAGACCAATTTCCCTTATGAATATCGATGCAAAAACACTCAATAAAATTCTCCCAAACCAAAACCAAGAACACATCAAAAGGATCATTCACCAAGATCAAGTAGGCTTCATTCCAAGGTTGCAGGGATGGTTCAACATATGAAAATCCATCAATGTAATCCACTACATAAGCAAAATCAAAGAAAAAACCCATATGATAATCTCATTAGATCCTGAAAAAGCATTTGATAAAATTTAACATCCCTGAATGTTAAAAGTCTTGGAAATGTCAGAAGTTCAAGGCCCACGCCTAAATATAGTAAAAGCAATATACATCAGAACAGTAGCCAACATCAATCTAAATGGAGGGAAACTTGAAGCAATCCCATGAAAATCAGGGACTAGACAAGGCTACCCACTCTCTCTATATTTATTCAACCTCGGACTTGAAATTCTAGCTAGAACAGTTAGACAACAAAGGGAGGTCAAAGGGATAAAAATTGGAAAGGAAGGAGTCAAAATATCACTATTCTCAGATGATAGGATCATGTATTTAAGTGACCCCAAAAATTCCACCAGAGAATTTCCACAGCTGATAAACAACTTCAGCAAAGTGGCTGGATATAAAATTAACTCAAACAAATCAGTAGTCTTCCTATACTCAAAGAATAAACAGACTGAGAAAGAAATTAGGGAAATGGTACCCTTCACAATAGTCACAAATAATATAAAATACCTTGGTATGACTCTAACCAAATAAGTGAAAGTTCTGTAGGACAAAAACTTCAAGTCCCTGAAGAAAGAAATCAAAGAAGATCTCAGAAGATGGGAAGATCACCATGCTCACGGATTGGTCATCTTGTCGAAAGCAGTCACAGATTCAATGCAATCCCCCCCAAAATTCCACATCAATTCTTTCTAGAGTTAGAAAGAGCAATTCTCAAATTCACTTGGAATAATAAAATTCCCAGGATAGTGAGAATAATTCTTTATTTTTTTCAATTTTTATTAGATTTTTTTTCATTTACAATTCAAACGCTATCTCCAAAGTCCTTTATACCCCACCACCACCCTGCTCTCCAACCCAGCCACTCCCACTTCCTGGCCCTAGTATTCCCCTGTATTGGGACATATAATCTTTGCAAGACCAAGGGCTTCTCCTCCCAATGATGGCAGATTAGGCCATCTTCTGCTACATATACAAATAGAGACATGAGCTCAGGGGGTACTGGTTAGTTCATATTGCTGATCCTCCTATAGAGTTACAGACCCCTTCAGCTCCTTGGGTACTTTCTCTAGCTTCTCCATTGGGAGCCCTGTGTTCCATCCAATAGATGACTCTGAGCACCAACTTCTGTAATTGCCAGGCAATGGCATAGTCTCAAAATAATCAGCTATATCAGGGCATGCCAGCAAAATCTTGCTGGCATGTGCAATTGTGTCTGCGTTTGGTTGTTGATTATGGAATGGATCCCCAGGTGGGGCAGTCTCTGGATGCTCATTTCTTCCTTCTCAGCTCCAAACATTGTCTTTGTAACTCCTTCCATGGGTATTTTGTTCCCCACTCTAAGAAGGAATGAAGTATCCACACTCTGGTCTTCCTGCTTCTTGAGTATCATGTGTTTTGCAAATTGTATCTTGGGTATTCTAAGTTTCTGGGTTAATATCCACTTATCAGTGAGTGCATATCATGTGTGTTCTTTTGTGATTGGGTTACCTCACTCAGGATGATATCCTCCAGATCCATCCATTTGCCTAAGAATTTCATAAATTCATTGTATTTAATTGCTGAGTAGTACTACATTTTGTAAATGTACCACATTTTCTGTATCCAGTCCTCTGTTGAGGGACATCTGGGTTCATTCCAGCTTCTGGCTATTATAAATAAGGCTGCTCTGAACATAGTGGATCATGTGTCCTTATTACAAGATGGAACATCATCTGGGTATATAGCCAGAGAGGAATTGCTGGCTTTATTGGTAGTACTATTTCCAATTTTCTGAGGAACTGCCAGACTGACTTCCAGAGTGGTTGTACCAGCTTGCAATCCCACCAACAATAGAGGAGTGTCCCTCTTTCTCCACATCCTCACAAGTATCTGCTGTCACCTGAATTTTTGATCTTAGCCATTCTGACTAGTGTGAGATAGAATCTCAGGGTTGTTTTGATTTGCATTTCCCTGATGATTAAGGATGTTGAACATTTTTTTCAGGTGCTTCTCAGCCATTCGGTATTCCTCAGTTGAGAATTCTTTGTTTAGCTCTGTACCCCATTTTTAATAGGTCTTTTAGATTTTCTGGAGTCCATATTATTGAGTTCTTTATATATATATTGGATATTAGTCCCCTATCTGATTTAGGATTGATAAAGATCCTTTCCTGCTATGTTGGTGGCATTTTTGTCTTATTGACAGTGTTTATTTCCTTACAGAAGCTTTGCAATTTTATGAGGTCCCATTTGTCAATTCTTGATCTTACAGCACAAGCCATTGGTGTTCTGTTCAGGAATTGTTCCTTTGTGCCCATATTTTTGATGCTTTCTCTGGTTTTATGAGGAGTTCCTTGATCCACTTAGATTTGAGATTAGTACAAGAAGATAAGAATGTATCAATTCGAATTCTTCTACATGATAACCATCAGTTGTGCCAGCACCATTTGTTGAAAATGCTGTCCTTTTTCCACTGGATGGTTTTAGCTCCCTTGTCAAAGATCAACTGACCATAGGCTTGTGGGTTCATTTCTGGGTGTTAAATTCTATTCCATTGGTCTACCTGTCTGTTGCTGTACCAGTACCATGCAGTTTTTCTCACAATTGCTCTGTAGTACAGCTGGAGGTCAGGCATGGTGATTCCTCCAGAGGCTCTTTTATTGTTAAGAAGAGTTTTTGCTATCCTTGGTTTTTTGTTATTCCAGATGAATTTGCAAATTGTTTTTTCTAACTCTGTGAAGAATTGAGTTGGAATTTTGATGGGGATTGCATTGAATCTGTAGATTGCTTTTGGCAGGATAGCCATTTTGACTATATTAATCCTGCCAATCCATGAGTCTGGGAGATCTTTCCATCTTCTGAGATCTTCTTCGATTTGTTTCTTCAGAGACTTGAAGTTCTTATCATACAGATCTTTCACTTCCTTAGTTAGAGTCATATCAAGATATTTAATATTATTTGTGACTATTGTGAAGGATGTTGTTTCCCTAATTTCTTTCTCAGCGTGTCTATCCTTTGTGTAGAGAAAGGACACTGATTTGTTTGAGTTAATTTTATATCCAGTTACTGCACTGAAGCTGTTTATGAGGTTTAGGAGTTCTCTGGTGGAATTTTTAGGATAACTTATATATACTATCATATCATCTGCAAATAGTGATATTTTGACTTCTTCCTTTCCAATCTGTATCTCCCTGATGATCTTTTGTTGTCTAATTGCTCTGGCTAGGACTTCAAGTACTATATTGAATAGGTAAGGAGAAAGTGGGCAGCCTTATCTAGTCTGTGACCTTAGTGGGATTGCTTCCAGTTTCTCTCCATTTAGTTTGATGCTGGCTACTGGTTTGCTGTATATTGCTTTTATTATGTTTAGATATGGGCCTTGAATCCCTGATCTTTCTAAGACTTTTGTCATGAATGGGTGTTAGATTTTGTCAAATGCTTTCTCAGCATCCAACAAGATGATCATGTGGTTTTTTTCTTTGAGTTTGTTTATATAGTGGATTATGTTGACAGATTTCCATATATCAAACCATCCCTGCATTCCTGGGATGAAGCCTACTTGATCATGATGGATGATCATTTGATGTGTTCTTCGATTCGGTTTGAGAGGATTTTATTGAGTATTTTTGCATCGATGTTCCTAAGGGAAATTGGTCTGAAGTTCTCTTTCTTTGTTGGGTCTTTATGTGGTTTAGGTATCAGAGTAATTGTGGCTGCATAGAATGCATTGGGTAGAATACCTTCTGTTTCTATTTTGTGGAATAGTTTGAGGAGAATTGGAATTAGGTCTTCTTTGAAGGTCTGATAGCACTCTGCACTAAACACAAATGGTCCTGGGCTTTTTTTTTGGTTGGGAGACTATTAATGACTTTTTCTATTTCTTTAGGTGATATGTTTAAGTCATTAATCTGATCCTGATTTAACTTTGGTACCTGGTATCTCTCTAGAAATTTTTCCATTTTTTCCAGGTTTTCCAGTTGTTGAGTATATAGCCTTTAGTAATAGGATCTGATGATGTTTTTGGTTTCCTCAGGTTCTGTTGTTATGTCTCCCTTTTCACTTCTGATTTTGTTAATTAGGATACTGTCCCTGTGCCCTCTAGTTAGTCTGGCTAAGTGTTTATCTATCTTTTTGATTTTCTCAAAGAACCAGCTCCTGGTTTGGTTGATTCTTTGTAAAGTTCTTTTTGTTTTTACTTGGTTGATTTCAGCCCTGAGTTTCATTATTTGCTGCTGTGTACTCCTCTTGGGTGAATTTGCTTCCTTTCATTCTAGAGCTTCTAGGTGTGCATGCTCTCTCTAGTTTCTTTTTGACAGCACTCAGAGCTATGAGTTTTCCTCTTAGGAATGCTTTCATTGTGTCCCATAAGTTTGGGTATGTTGTGGCTTCATTTCATTAAACTCTGAAAAGTCTTTAATCTCTTTCTTTATTTCTTCCTTGAACAAGGTATCATTGAATAGAGTGTTGTTCAGCTTCCACGTGAATGTTGGCTTTCTCTGTTGAAGATCAGCCTTAGTCAGTGGTGATCTGATAGGATGCATGGGATAATTTCAATATTTTTGTATCTGTTGAGGCCTGTTTTGTGACCAATTATATGGTCAATTTTGGAGAAGGTACCATGAGGTGCTGAGAAGAAGATATATCCTTTTGTTTTAGGATAAAATGTTCTGTAGATTTCTGTTAAATCCATTTGTTTCATAACTTCTGTTAGTTTCACTGTGTCTCTGTTTAGTTTCGGTTTCCAGGATCTGTCCATTGCCGAGAGTGGAGTCTCCCAGTATTATTGTGTGAGGTACAATGTGTGCTTTGAGTCACTAAAGTTTTCTTAATGAATGTGGTTGCCCTTGCATTTGGAGCATAGATATTCAGAATTGAGAGTTCCGCTTAGAAGATTTTTACCTTTCATGAGTATGAAGTGCCCCTCCTTGTCTTTTTTTGATAACTTTGGGTTGGAAGTTGATTTTATTCGATATTGCAATGGCTACTCCAGCTTGTTTCCTCGAACCATTTGCTTAGAAAATTGTTTTCCAGCCTTTTACACTGAGGTAGTGCTCAGTCTTTTTCCCTGAGGTGGGTTTCCTGTATGCAGCAAATTGTTGGGTCCTGTTTGTGTAGCCAGTCTGATAGTCTATGTCTTTTTATTGGGGAAATGAGTCCATTGATATTAAGAGATATTAAGGAAAAGTAATTGTTGCTTCCTGTTATTTTTGTTGTTAGAGTTGGGGTTCTGTTCTCGCTGCTGTCTTCTTTTACGTTTGTTGAAGGATTACTTTCTTGCTTTTTCTACGGCATAATTTCCATCCTTGTGTTTGAGTTTTCCCTTTATTATCCTTTGAAGGGCTGGATTCGTGGCAAGATATTGTGGAAATTTGGTCTTGTCATGGTATACCTTGGTTTCTCCATTTATGGTAATTGAGAGTTTTGCTGGGTATAGTAGCCTGGGCTGACAATTGTGTTCTCTTAGGGTCTGTATAACATCTGTCCAGAATCTTCTGGCTTTCATCGTCTCTCGTGAGAAGTCTGGTGTAATTCTGATAGGTCTGCCTTTATATGTTACTTGACCTTTTTCCCTTATTGCTTTTAATATTCTGTCTTTATTTAGTACATTTGTTGTTCTGATTATTATGTGTCAGGAGGAATTTCTTTTCTGGTCCAGTCTATTTGGAGTTCTGTAGGCTTCTTGTATGTTCATGGGCATCTCTTTCTTTAGGTTAGGGAAATTTTCTTCTATAATTTTGTTGAAGATATTTACTGGCCCTTTAAGTTGAAAGTCTTCATTCTCATCTATACCTATTATCCTTAGGTTTGGTCTTCTCATTGTGTCCTGGATTTCTTGGATGTTTTGAGTTAGGATCTTTTTGCATTTTGCATTTTCTTTGATTATTGTGTCCATGTTTTCTATGGAATCTTCTGCACCTGAGATTCTCTCTTCAATCTCTTGTATTCTGTTGCTGATGCTTGTATCTATGTCTCCTGATTTCTTTCCTAGGATTTCTATCTCCAGCAGTGTCTCCCTTTTGGTTTTCTTTATTGTTTCTACTTCCATTTTTAGATCTTGGATGGTTTTGTTCAATTCCTTTACCTGTTTGGTTGTGTTTTCCTGTAATTCTTTAAGGGATTTTTTTTGTTTCCTCTTTAAAGCCTTCTACCTGCTTAGTAGTGTTTTTCTGTAATTCTTTAAGGACTTCTACCTGTTTAGCAGTGTTCTCCTGTATTTCTTTAAGTGAGTTGTTAATGCCCTTCTTAAAATCTTCTACCACTATCATGAGATATGATTTTAAATCCGAGTCTTGCTTTTCGGGTGTGTTGGGGTATCCAGGACTCACTATGGTGGGCGTACTAAGTTCTGATGATGCCCAGTGGTCTTGGTTTCTGTTAGTAAGATTCTTATGTTTGCCTTTCACCATCTGGTAATTTCCTGCATTAATGTTCTAGCTGTCTCTGGCTTGAGCTTGTTCCTCCTGTGATTCTGTTAGCCTCTGTCAGCACTTCTGGGACTCCAACTCTCACCTGAGTCCCAGTGGTCAGAGCATTCTCCGCAGGCAAGCTCTCCTCTTGAAGGGCATGTGTCCAGAAATCTGGAGCTCCAATCCACTTCCTGAGTCCTGGAGTCAGAGCCCTCCTTATAGGTAGACTCTCCTCTGGCAAGGAAGGTGCCCAGGGGTCTGGGTCTCAGCTCTGTCTCCTGGGTGAAGACGAAGGCCAGAAGGGACCCTGTCAAAGAAGCTCTGTTGCTTCTGCTGCCCACATGCTCTCTAGTGATCCTGAGGTCCTGGGTGTGCAAGGGTTCCTGCAGCATGAAGAGTCCTATGGGGACCTTGGTGTCCTCTGCAAGGTTCAGGTGTAAGATGGTGGGACTGGCCCCAACTGGAATGAATCCCAGACTCTGGTCGGGCGGGGTTCCTTTGTCCCTGTTCCTGCTGGCACAAGACCCTCTGGGATTCTTTGGAGCTGATGTTGCATTCCACTCACCCATGATCCCGAGATCCTGGGTGTGCTAGTGGTCCTGTGGCATGGAAAGTCCTCTGAGGACCTTCTCGAAAACAATTCTTAACAATATAAGAACACTTCCAGCTATCACCATCCCTGTCCTCAAGCTGTACTATAGAACAATAGTAATAAAAACTGCCTGGTATTGGTACAGTGACGGGCAGATAGATCAATGGAATAGAACTGAAGCTCCAGAAATAAACCCACACACTTATGGCCACTTGATCTTTGACAAAGAAGCTAAAACCATCCAGTGGGAAAAAGACAGCTTTTTCACCAAATGGACCTGGTTCAACTGGCAGTCAACAGGTAGAAGAATGCAAATTGATTCATTCTTATCTCCTTGTACAAAGCTCAAGTCCAAGTCGATCAAGGACCTCCACATAAAACCAGATACACTAAAACTTATAGAGGAGAAAGTGGAGAGGAGCCTCATACACATGGGCATGGGAGAAAAGTTCCTGAACAGAGAACCAATGGCATATGTTCTAAGATCAAGAATCAACAAATGGGATCTCATAAAATTACAAAGCTTCTGTAAGGCAAAGGACACTGTAAATAGGAGAATATGGCAACTCACAGATTTGGAAAAGATCTTTACCAATCCTACATCCAATAGATGGCTAATATCCAATCTATACAAAGAACTCAAGAAGTTAAAACTAAATAACCCTATTTAAAAATGGGGACCTGGGCATGGTGGCGCACACCTTTAATCCCAGCACTCCGGAGGCAGAGGCAGGCAGATTTCTGAGTTCGACACCAGACTGGTCTACAAAGTGAGTTCCAGCACAGCCAGGGATATACAGAGAAACCCTGTCTCAAAAAACAAAAACAAAGAGAGAGAGAGAGAGAGAGAGAGAGAGAGAGAGAGAGAGAGAGAACAGAGGTAAACAGAGAATTCTCAACTGATTAAACTCAAATTGCTGAGAAAAGCACCTAAAGAAATGTTCAATATCCTTAGTCACTTAGTCATCAGAAAAATGCAAATCAAAACAACTCTGAGATTCCACCTCACACCAGTCAGAATGGCTAAGATCAAAAACTCAGCTTACAGCAGAGACTGTTGAGGATGTGTAGAAAGAGGAACACTCCTCCATTCCTGATGGGATTGCAAGCTGGTATAACCACTCTAAAAATCAGTCTGGCAGTTCCTCATAAAATTGGGCACAGTCTTACCTGAGGACTCAGCTATACTACTCCTGGGTATATACCCAAAAGATGCTCCAAAATGAAATAAGGATACATGCTTCACTATGTTCATAGCAGCCATATTTATAATTGTCAGAAGTTGGAAACAACCCAGATGTCTCTCTACAAAGGAATGGATACAGAAAATGTGGTACATTTACACAGTGGAGTACTACTTAGTTATTAAAAGCAACGACTGTATGAATTTGGAAGGAAAATGGATGGATCTAGAAAATCTCATCCTGAGTGAGATAACTCAATCACAAAACAACACACATGGTATGTACTCACTGATAAGTGGATATTAGGCAAAGAGCATGGAATACTCAAAATACAACTCATGGACCACATGAAGCTCAAGAGGAGGGAAGACAAAAATTGGATACTTCAGTCCTTCTTAGAAGAGGGAACAAAAAAAATCAAGGGAAGAAAAGGGTGAGAGGGACTTGGTGGGGGGGTATGAGAAGAGGGAAGGGAAAAGAGGGGACGAATCAGGTATGGGAGGAGAGGTACAAAGGGTCAGGAAATTGAACAGAGGTGTGTAGCAATGGGGGATGGAGAACTGGGGGGTAGCAACCAGAAAGTCCCAGATGCCAGGAGAGCAAGAGTCTCCCAGGACCCCAGGAGATGACTTTAGCAGAAATGCCCAACACAGAGGAGGAAGAACCTGTGGAGACCACATCCAGAGGTTAGGCATGACCCCTGGTTGAGGGATGGGACTACCCATCCATCTCCAAAATTTTAATTCAGAATTGCTCCTGTCTAAAGGAAATACAAGGACAAAGAGTGGAACAGAGACTAACGATAAGGCTATCCATATACTGCTCTATCTGGGAATCCATCCCACATGCAGATACCAAACCCAGACACTATTGCTGATGCCAAGAAATGCTTGCTGACAGTGGCCTGATACAGCTGTCTTTTGAGAGGCTCTGCCAGATCCCAACCAAGACAGATGCAGATACTCACAGCCAACGATTGGACTGAGCAAAGTGACCCCTGAAGGAGCTGAAGGGACCTTATCTGTCATCAATGGGAAGGGAGACCCTTGGTACTGTGAAGGCACAGTGTAGACGAATGCTACAGTGGTGAGGTGGTAGTGGGTGAGTAGGTTGGGGAAGCACCCTCATAGAACCAGGGTAAGGGGGAATGGGATAGAGGGCTTACAGAGGGGATACTGGGAAAGGGGATAACATTTGAAATATAAATAAATAAAATATCCAATTAAAAAAGGATAAATAAGTCTAAGAATAAAGTTTTATATTCTTATAACTAACACTTAGCAAGGTATTAGACATGAATGCCCTCCTATTTCCTGATAGGCTACATAATCCCAAGTGATCAACCCTTAAACACATGTACTTATCAGCAATACCAAATGCTTTCAATAGTGTGTGTGTGTGTGTGTGTGTGTGTGTGTGTGTGTGTGTGCCTATATCAATAATAATTATAGAAAAAGAGGTCATGGACTTTTGAGGGAGAGATCACAGCAGGAATTTGGAGAGAGAAGAGGAATTATGTAAATGTGGTACTTAAGGTAAAAATTCTCAAAAACAAACAAACAAATAAATAAATACTTAATTTAAATTAGCTTTTAGGGGGTGGACAGAGAGCTCACTGGTTAAGCACTTTCTGCTTTCACAGGGGACCAGGCTTCTGTTCCAAGTGCCCACTGCAATGGCTGACAACCATTTGCAGCACTAGTTC
This sequence comes from Mus minutoides, assembly GCA_902729485.2. Lineage (NCBI taxonomy): Eukaryota > Metazoa > Chordata > Mammalia > Rodentia > Muridae > Mus > Mus minutoides. Next base: position 853,909 of record LR750112.1, read on the forward strand.
TAGCATATCTAACATCCTTTGCTGGCCTGCTTAGGCACCTGCATGCATGTGGTGTACATACATACCCCCAGGCACACATACACAATATAAGTGAATAAATCTTCAGTTATTTTTATTGTACAGAGTCCACTCCATACGGAGTATTTTTATTGTATGGAGTCCACTGTGATAATTTGATACAGGCATATGATGTGCTATGTTTAAGTCAGGGCACTTAGCATTTTTATCTTCTTAAACATCTATCATTTCTTCATTGAAAAACTCAAAGTTTCTCTCTTCCAGTTGCTCATAAAATGTATAATAATTGTTGTTTCACTGCAGGAAGCCGTGGGACACTGTCCCACACTTCTCTGGCTGTATCTATTTCTTCACTGGTGTCTGGCCTGCTTTTGTTCATCCTGACTCCTTTGCTTCCAGGCCTTGAACAGCCACTCTCCTCCTCTCTCCTTCTGCGGAGCCATCCAGGCTTGGTTTCTGCATATATTTCTTAACAGGAATGCCAGGCAGAATGAGCAGAATCTTTATATATAGAGTTTTGCCAAATTGAGATGGCACTGTGTTGTGGGGGGCGGTCAGGGAGCACTAAATTCAAAGGTCTGCCTTTCAAGTCTGAAAATAAGAGGCTCACCTAGTCATCTTAAAGGTATCTGTAGCTTATCGACCCCCTAAAGCAGTATTTAAGGATTCACCTAATCATTCTAAACAACTATCCTTATCTTGAACAACATTTTCTGAATCTACATGTTGACATATTTTGAGGTTTTATCTATTTATAAGGATTTATTTATTTATTACTATTGTTTCTATTTTTAATCATGCAATATTAATGTGGTCATAAAGATGTTCCAGAACGTTAAATGCCAGAGCACATTTATTAACTCACTCCTTGTACTTCTCATGTATAGCCTCATATTTTTGTCCTTCATTTATTCATGCATTGATTTAAATATTCATTGGGCCTAGGCTGTATCCAGAGCTTAACAGTCACACATGAAGGGGACCGGAACGTGAGCTTTTCTGCCCTTCCCCTTTCAGTCTGGATGGAAAACTAACTCTTAATGTGATCCTTGGCACTTATTTACAAAAGTCAAGATCTCCTTTAAATAACCCCATACTCTGTAAGACTGACTTTGTTATCCTATTTTACTGATAACAAAAAATGAAGTTGAGAGAATTGAGATTCAGTAACCTTGGCCAGATTTACATTGCACAGCTGCTAAGCAACCATCCCCTAAACATGAAAGAAACATTCACAGTGCAAAATATTAGTGTGTCTGCCTCTGTCTTTGTGTAGAAGTTCAGGAAAATCTAAATAAATAATATAGCTCCAGGAGATGTTTCTCACAATATTTTTTTTAATTGCATCTAATAAGAACATAGCACCGAACAAAGAACACAGATGGGCCAATAGAAGTGGGGTTCAGAGGCTAGAACTCGGACAGAGGGCTCAGGAAGCCTGGCTCTTGTGAGGTATGAGAGAAGAAAATCAATGCTGTATTCTTTCACCTGCCCTTGTTTCACTGTGCCTAGCATACGCTTGTAGGGACAATCATTTTAGCACGTTTTGTTTTGGGGTTTTGTTTTGTTTTGTTTTTTGGTTTTTTTGGTTTTTTCGAGACAGGGTTTCTCTGTGTAGCCCTGGCTGTCCTGGAACTCACTCTGTAGACCAAGCAGGCCTTGAACTCAGAAATCCGCCTGCCTCTGCCTCCCAAGTGCTGGGATTAAAGGCGTGCGCCACCACCGCCCGGCTATTTTAGCACGTTATTACATTGATGATGAACGAAAGACATTATTTGATGTTTTGATATTTCATAAAATGCTCCATTGTAACTGCTTGTAAAATAGTTCTATCTTATGTCAACGGCTGATCTCATGACTCCCACTGTTTGGCTTCCCATCTATTATTTCATTAACATTTTTCTGTTGTAAACTTCTAAATGTCAAACAACAACAACAACAACAACAACAACAACAACTCAACAAATCAGCAGCTTGAGATTCAACACGCCCATCTTCAGTTCACCAGCTAGTCGCGACCATACTGCCACCTAGTGGTTTGTAGCTGCGGCTTCCACAGCGAACCGAGAGTCTATTTAAACATCTCAAGCTTACACATCTATTAACTGGTTCTGGTTGGGTTATTTGGAATATACAGCTCCTTTTACCATAGAGATGATATCGTGGATGACTATGAAGTTTCTAGGGTGCTTACACAATCCCACGATGGAATCCACACCTTCCATGTATTGTAATCCATTGTCGCAGGGGGCGAAGGTGGGGGGAACTAAGACAGCAACCGTTTGGGATACACAGCTCATTTTACCCAGCTCAGACTCTGAAGAAACACAATACAGGTGGAAGAGCTCACTGGGGATAACGAAACAAATGATGTTGGGTGAGGGTCCAGAGAGCAGTAAGGAGCAGTCACTGTGGAGAAGGGCATCCATGAGGAGGGATGTGTGAATATGCATATATGACAAGACCATTCTTGGTGTGTGCAGAGAAAAGTGAGGATCTCTGCTTCCCCAGAGTCCTGGGAACAAGGGGCAGAATGCAGAAATGACCTCAAGATACCTGGAGGTCAGGTGCTTAACTGCTTCCTACTACTTAGACTAGTTTGAATTATCTATGAATGGGAAAATACTTGTACATAGATAAAAATTAGCATAATTATTTCAAGATCTATGTTTGTTATTAAGTTTATTAAGAACTCCTTGTTCTTCATGTCACTGCCTCATAGCTTATTCACCCATACAGGTAAAAATGAACGTCCTGGATGTTTCTATGCTTGGATGTTACAATAACAGGCTCAGGCTCTTGTAAGTTCTCACTTATAAATTGTCTATGTGAAGATGTTCTCATTGAAGTTGGATAGTTACATCAATTAGGGTAGCTGTACTGTATATCAGCATGTTATCCTTTTAAAAGTTGATATGCTGTCTTTCATCATGGCAAGACCATTCTCTGTGTGTTACAGTGTCACTAGTCAGTGTTGAGTTTAGTCTCTCACAGTTTCTTCCAGTTTTTGCTATGGTGGATGCATCCTGATATTATGTTGTGGTTTCTTAATACTTTAATCGTATTTATTGCCTTTACATGCACTCATTCGACATCTGTTTCCCATGTAATTTTTGAATATTGTAAAGTTGTTTTGAGCAACCTCTATTTATTCTTAATTCCCATTGTCAGATATATCTTGATACTTTATTCTTTGTTATTTATTATCTTTTCTTTCTTTTACTGACTTCCTATAGATTGGTTAAAATTAGCACTATTCTATTTTGACACTGTCCCATAGTTTCTGGATATATATACACTTTATTCATTTATTTTTCTCTGCCTTTCAGATGGGGGCATTTATGATCATCCATTTGAAGTCCACTAATTCTTTCCTTAGTCGTTTCAAGTCTATAAGTAGTTTTGCCTTCCTTGCTAAGGTTTTATTTATTCATCCTTACATCCTTCAATTTCCTTATCTGTCTTATTGCTCCAGCTGGTGCTTCAAGCACAATGCAAAAAGGAGTGGGGATGGTAGGTAGCCTTGTCTTCTTCCTGATTTCATTGGGATTGCTTCAAGATTTTCCCCCATTTACGATGGTGTCTCAATGTAGCACTTTGATGTCACAGTTAAGCAGAGTGATATTTCAGTGCAGCAGTGTGTTGTCACAGTGAAGCCCTGTGATGTCTCAAAGCAGCACTGTGATGTCATACTGAAGCACTATGATGGCTTGATGCAGCACTGTGATAGCATAGTGGTGCCATGTGATATCTCAATACAGCACTGTGATATTGCAATTGAGCACTGTGATGTCACAGTGCAGCATTGTGATCTCACAATGGAGCAAAATGGTGTTACAATGCAGCACTGTGATGTCACAGTAAAGCACTGTGATGTCTCAATGCAGGAATTGTCATGTCACCATGGAGCAGTGTTATGTTTATTTTTTTCAATTTTTTTATTAGATCTTTTTTTAATTTACATTTCAATTGCTATCCCGAAAGTCCCCTCCCCCCTCCCCCTCCCTGCTCCCCTGCCCACCCACTCCCACTTCTTGGCCCTGGCGTTCCCCTGTATTGGGGCATATAAAGATTGCATTACCAAGTGGCCTCTCCTCCCAATGATGGCTGACTAGGCCATCTTCTGCTACATGTGGAGCTAGAGACACGAGTTCTGGGGGTTCTGGTTAGTTCATATTGTTGTTCCTCTTCTAGGGTTGCAGACCCCTTCATCTCCTGGGGTTCTATCTCTAGATTCTCCAATGTGGGCCCCATGCTCCCTCTTATGGATGACTGTGAGCATCCGCTTCTGTGGGAGTCAGCTATATCAGGGTCCCTTCAGTAAACACTTGCTGTCCTATGCAATAGTGTCTGAGTTTAGTGACTGATTATGGGATGGATCCTCGGTGGGTTAGTCTCTGTATGGTCCACCCTTTCATCTTAGCTCTAAACTTTGTTTCTGTAACTCCTTTCATGGGTATTTTGTTCCCTATTCAAAGGAGGAATGAAGTATCCACACGCTGATCTTCCTTCTTGATTTTCTTGTGTTTTGCAGATTGTATCTTGGGTATTCTAAGTTTCTGGGCTAATATCCATTTATCAGTGAGCGCATATCCAATGACTTCTTTTGTGATTGGGTTACCTCACTAAGAATTATGTCCTCCAGATTCATCCATTTGCCCAAGAATTTCATAAATTCATTTTTTAAATAGCAGAATAGTATTCCATTGTGTAAATGTACCACATTTTCTGTATTCATTCCTCTGTTGAGGGACATCTGGGTTCTTTCCAGCTTCTGCCTATTATAAATAAGGCTGCTATGAACATAGTGGAGCATGTGTCCTTTTTACCAGTTGGAACATCTTCTGGGTATATGCCCAGGAGAGGTATTGCTGGATCCTCTGGTAGTACTATGTCCAATTTTCTGAGATAACGCCAGACTGACTTCCAGAGTG